>ML818540.1:63767-76592 GCA_009831015.1 Picea engelmannii | reverse complement strand
AATCTGGATGAAAAAGGAACAATATTCTCTTTTAACCAATGGACTTACATCCAATTAACTTATATTTTTTCTATCATTATAAATAATAAAATAAAAATTTTAAAATATATAATAACTTTCCAACCAATAACAAACAATAAGTTCTCATGATTCATTCTAATTCTTTCCCTTTTCAAAATCTCAAATAAAGTAGCATGTTCTAATTCTTTCCCTTTTCAAAATCTCAAATAAAGTAGCATGTTATAATTCTCTTAAATTGGAGCCATGAAGTTCTCATGGTTCATTCTAATTCTTTCCCTTTTCAAAATCTCAAAAAATCTCTTAAATAAAGTAGCATGTTATAATTCTCTTAAATAAAGTAGCATGTTATAATTCTCTTAAATTGGAGCCAAATTGGAGCCATGAGTTATGACAAATTGTGAGGGTTCATTCTAATTCTTTACCTTTTCAAAATCTCAAATAAAGTAGCATATTATAGTTTTCTTGAGTTAATTCTAATTTTTTACCTTAGCATGTTATAGTTCTCTTGAATTGGAACTATGAGTTATGTATTTGTAGGAAATTTATAATTTTATATATTTAATAATTAATTTTAAAGTGATAGAGAACATAAAATAAATTTATGTGGAGAGAAAAAAATAAGCATTACTAAGATAAAAACAAATTCTCACAAGTTTCATAGTGAAACTGGGACTTGGTCAATTCCTAAAACCCCATGGGATGAAAGAGTGTGTCACCTTTGTGACACTAAGAAGGTTGAAGATGAAAAACACTTTCTCTTAGATTGTCCAGCCTATACCCATATTAGATCTCATTTTCAAAATATTTGTCACACTACCAGCATTCGTAACCTCTTAACTCAACAAAAGTATGGTGATCTTGGAAAGCTTCTCTTAATGTTTTTCTAGCACAAAAAGAACATTCTAAAGAATTGCAAGTAATCACTTACCCTCTTAAGGTCCAATAGACCATTTCTAACGTTCATCATCATCATCATCATTTATTTTTTCAATTTATTAATATTAAATTGTATTATATATTTTATTTATTATTTTGTATATATTATAATTATATATAATGTATTTTTAAAAATGTATATGGTATTTTTCTTCTTTTTCATAATGATATTTAAGATAAATGAGGTAAATTGTTGATTATATAGTATTTTTCTTCGAAATGAGGATGGTATTTAGAAAAGAAATCTATAAGATATTTCTCTTTATTCCTGTGATAATATTTATAGGGTATTTTTCTTCATTCCAAAAATAACATTTATAGGGTATTTTTCTCATTCCAAGGATGGTATTTAAGGAATGATGATATTTATACGCTATTTTTCTTCATTCCAAAAATAACATTTATAAGGTATTTTTCTTCATTCCGAAGATGGTATTTACAATAAATAAAGTAAATGATTAATCTTAATTAGAGGGTATTTCTCCTCATTAAAAAATGGTATTTAGGAAAAATGAAGTAAACTATTAATGAAATATTTTTTCTCATTTCGAAGAGGATAAATGAGGTAAACGAACAATATTGATTATAAACCTTAAAAAGATCAAGGAAAAAAATATCATATTTAACTCATAACAACTTGAAACTAACCCTCTAAACCAAATTATATTATAATTTGTATCTATATTATTTATATAATACATCTCACTTCTCTTCCATACTTCATATTGATATAAAAAATAAAAAATAATTTAAATAATATTAACCACTCATTATTACTAATCACTATTTATATTTTATTAAGAAGTTTATGAAATGTATGCTTTAAGATGCTTTATCGGGAAACGTTCTCAAATCCTAATAAAATACTTTTCATATTTGTATTTAATATAAATAAATACAAATATAAAGATTAATAAAATTAGTTTTTAATATTTAAAAAATTAAGTTAATATTTATTAAAAAAAAATTAATTAGTTTTTCATATTTAAAAAACTGAGTCAATATTTATTAAAAGAAATTGTTTTGTTTTTAATTTTTTATATTTATATATTTTTAAGATTTAGTTTTTAATATTTAAAAAATTAAGTCAATATTTATTAAAAAAAAATTAATTCATATTTAAAAAACTGAGTCAATATTTATTAAAAGAAATTGTTTTGTTTTTAATTTTTTATATTTATATATTTTTTAAGATGTTTGAAATATTGTTTTGTTTTTAATTTTTAATATTTATATATTTTTAAGATTTTTGAAATATTGTTTTGTTTTTAATTTTTTATATTTTTAAGATTTTTGAAATTTTGGTTTAGTATTGAATATAATTATTTTGAAAGATGATTAAATATTGTATATTTTGATTTTTTCCAATTTTATTAAAATAAAAATTATTATATTGATAAAATTATTTTTTTAATTTAAAATTATATTTAATCACCTTTAAAAATTTAAAAACCAATTCATAAATCTATTTAATTATGATTTATTTAAAATATTTATTTACTTATTTGAATTTAAGTTATGTTTAGAACAAACATTTTAACTTATCTATAAATATTAATATTTTAGTAAAAAAAAATCTAACTTATTAAAAAATAAATAAAAAATAAAAACATCTTTACCATTAAAAAATACAAAATATATCTTGTAAAGAGATTGCATCTTACACTTTTTTACGAAAATGCAAAATCTTTACCGATTCATCACAACTATTTCAATTCTTATAATTTTAAAGAAAGAGGAAAGAGAATGTAACAAATTTTTTTAATATAAATATGGTTTAATGTGATTTCTAAATTGTATTAAATTGTATTAAATTAAGTGGTAGATTATATATTGATAAATGGATCACTTTGCAAGCACCATCCTAACATTAATATTATTTATAAAATTTAAAGATAAAAGTTGTACACTAAAGATATATATAACTTGAGTGGGTTTAATAATTAAGAATATGTGTTTTTTTTTGGAGGTCACATGTTCAAATCTAGAGGGGATAGGGTATGTATACTTCCGTAGACTTTAGCAATGACCTCCTTATTAATATATCACAGTAAAATGCTACTCGCCACTGGATAAACCAGATTAGTGAGAATCTGAGTCCATAATTTATATTTGTTTACTTGAAATTTTCTCAACTTTAATACTAATAAGCATACTAAAGGAACTTTAGTACTAACAAACATACTAAAGGTCATCGACACTTATAAAGCCTAGATATATATGCATAATGCCTTATGGAAGTATACCAAAGCAAATATGAGAAAAGCAATGGAAGGGGCTATCCTTTTTTTATCTCAAACATATCTTCATCCTTCTCATCAAGTTGTATGGGATTGGATGAGGTGCCCTCTAGAGTAGTTTTTCGATTAGTTGCATTAATTGAACCATTATGGACTGGAGTTTTGTCTAAAACTACGATCTCTAGATTGAAAATTGTCTTACAAATTGCATCAAACTTCCTATGAAGCAACTTTAGATTCTTGATGATGGCTTGTTGTTGCTGTTGTTTTCCTTCAATGACTTATGCAACAAAGGCTTTTTTTTTTACAGGAATGGGTATGGGATTGTATTTAAATCTTGGCGTAAATGCCTCTAATCAGGTTACAAAATGTGAGGAGAAGCCTAGC
This sequence comes from Picea engelmannii, assembly GCA_009831015.1. Taxonomy (NCBI): domain Eukaryota; kingdom Viridiplantae; phylum Streptophyta; class Pinopsida; order Pinales; family Pinaceae; genus Picea; species Picea engelmannii. The sequence goes on along the minus strand of ML818540.1, from coordinate 73,008 downwards.
TTTCCTCTACAGCCAGGATCTAAAAGGCCCGAATACTTATGAGCCGGAGGTTTCTACAAATAGCCAACGAATAAATCTCTGTTATTTTCCCTAACTTGTGTATACAGACAAACTGATTCATTAAAATGCGAAAAAACATGGGAGTGCAAAAAACTCTTAAGGAATGGGATCCCAATCTTCATCCCTGTCTCTTAATAGGGTGTCGGCTAAAAGAAGAGTTGCTTTGTTGGCTTCTGAGTCCGCGTCCTTGTTATTCTCCCTCAGCACATGGAAGAAATTTTTACTCTGAAAGGTTTTAACCAGGGATTTGATTCTTGTCACCAGTCTTGCCAATCTGAAGTCTTTGGGAGCCGAATTGTCCACTGTAGTTTTTATAATGGACTGAGAATCGGCAATTACATTTACCTCTTTGATGCCTAGATTCTTGGCTTGCTTGAGGGCTTGGAGCAGAGCCAATGCTTCTGCTTGGACGCCGGTAGTGTGGCCCAAGCCCCAGGCGAAACTATGCTCGATTATGCCTTCTAGATTCTTAATGACACCACTTGCACCAGCTTTCCTGGGATTTCCTTTGGCTGCCCCGTCGAAGAGTAGAGTATGTTTGGACTGGTTATTCATCCAGGCTGAAAAGTTTTTCTCATTGAGTCTAATTTTCCATTCTTTGTTTGGCTTGCTTTGCCTAACAACTTGAGTAAAATGGAGGCCCAACCTTTCTCCCCATTCAATATCCTGGTGACTTAAATTGGTTTCCTCAAGCCAATCGCCCAGGCTTTCTTTTAGTTGATTTTTTATCTTGCCCGTGACAAGCTTCGCTTCCTGCACTTAATCTCTGAAAATTATCTTGTTCCTTTCAAGCCAGATTTGCCAGCATATGATCTTTGGCAAGGAGAGTCAGGCCACCTTGAAGCTTTCATTTTTTGGGAGTACCCCTGGATAGTTGCTCAGCCAGATAGCAAACAGATCAACGATGGAGGTGGGACAGTTAAGAGTGTTTCTCTAAGGGCCCAGTGCCTCGTTCCAAATCTCTTGTGCAAATTTACATTCCAACATTAAGTGACAGAGATTCTCTTCATTTTCGAGGCACATTATGCATCGGGAAATCCCTTGGAAGCCTCTTTTCTTCAATCGATCCCCAGTCAGGATTCTATTGTGGCACATGAGCCAACAAAAAAATTGATTTTAGGAATTGTCTTGTGGCCCCAAAGCCCCTTCCAAATCGCAGGGTTAGGAGGGACATGGGGTTGTTCCAATAGTTTTGCGTAACCAAGAGCCACGATGTAGCTTCTCGATTGAGAGCCCCATCCACGTTTGTCTTGTCTCCTAGCGTGGATTGAGGTCATGCCCTTCAGGTGAGTAAAAAATGTGTCATAGTCGTGTTTCATCTCTAATGGCACCTGGAGCTTCTTCCAACTAATCCAATTGCAGTCTTCCCAACAACAGAGATCTCATAGAGTGATGAAGCCGACATTGACCATCCAAGCCCGTAACGCGTGCAGTGAGCTGATTTCGGCGAGTGGGGGCTTGTTCATGATGTTGTCTTCCCAGATTTTTATAAGCTTGCCATTACCCGGAATCCAAAACGCGTGGAGGTTTATCAAAGGGGTAGCTTTAATGCAGAGCTTGAGGAGATGTGATCTAGTTTTTGGTAGGGGGCTATAAAGACAGTGTTTCCTTTGACCCCTGAAATATTTTTTCCACAGAACAGTTTGCGCCCAGCCAGACTTTGGAGCGATAATTCTCCATATTTTCTTTGCTCCCATTGCCACATTTTGGATGTTGAGGTCTTTAAAGTCCAGTCTTCCTTCCATCAAAAGCTTGGTGACTTTGTCCCATCTTACCAGGGGGATTCTCTTTTCGTTTTGTTTACCGCCTTTCCAAAAGAAATTTCGGATGTAATCCTCCATTTTCTTGAGGATACAGATAGGAGCCAACATGACAGAGAATTGGAAGATTGGGAGACTGTTGAGGACAACCTTAATGAGCATTGATTTTCCAGCATGGTTGAGCCAAGAGAATCCCCAAGCCTAAATCTTGAGCTTGAAATTTTCTATAAGAGGGAACCAGTCTCTCATAAGGGCAGACTTTTGGAAGATTGGAAGGCCCAGGTACTTGAAAGAAGACCAGTTGGAACAGGCAGCAAAGCCCAAACATCTGGAGATGGCATTGAGGGTGCTGACAAAAACATTCCAACAATAGATATGACATTTCCCTTTATTTAGGATACTTCCCGTTGCATCACAGTAATCATCCAACACTCCTTTGAAATGTGAATCCGAAAGCATATTGGCTGCACCCAACAACAGAGAATCGTCGACGAACAACACGTGATTTATATTTTTGACTCCTCTTGCAATGTTCAGGCCCATAATCTCTTGATCTAGTTGTTTCTTGTCTAGGTAAAAGCTTAGAACAGAATCCTGAAGGATGAAGAGGAGGGGAGAAAGGGGACACCCCTGCTGGAGCCCTCTTGTGGCTTTGAAAAAATCCGTTGCTCGCCCATTCACTAAAGGAGTGATCCAAGGTTCATAGATACAAGCCCGAATCCAATTGATGAAATTATTCCCAAACCCAAACTTGTGCATAACATCAAAGAGAAAACTGTGTCTGACACGATCAAAGGCATTTGCTAGATCAAGTTTAACGACCATACCCTTTTCTTTTCGATGCAGACTTGAGTGTATTGCCTCTTGTACTAAGATGAAGTTCTCCCCAATCTGTCTCCCATGAACAAAACCCCCTTGATTCTCAGGGATAATAGTAGGGAGGATACTTTTCAATCTATTGGCTATCACCTTTGTTATTAGCTTGTAATCGATATTACAAAGAGAGATAGGGCAAAATATGTTGAAGGCGTTGGCTCTCTTTTCCTTTGGGATGAGGAAAAGGAAGGCAGAATTAGTGTTGCCCCCAATTTTCTGACAGGCTTTGGATTTCAGAACTAGTTTATGCAGATCCTTTTCAACTATCTGCCAACAATTTTGGAGGAATCTGGTTGTAAACCCATCTGGTTTGGGGGTTTTATCGGGCTCCATGGCAAAGAGAGAAACCTTAATTTCTTCTTTAGTGACCTTAGCTTCCAGTATCTGATTCATCCTATTGGTGATTTTTGAATGTACCACATCGAGAAACTTGGTGTTCTGGGCCTTCTCCCCTTCCTCACTGTAAAGGTTTTTAAAATGAGAGGATGCTGCCCTTTTGATGTTGATGAAATCCTTGTGGGTTGTGGCATCTTCTTTCATTTCTGAAATGGAGTTAAAACTTCTTCTCACTTGGGCTTATTTGTGAAAGAAGGAGGTATTCCTATCTTCCTCTTTAAGCCAAATGCCGCGAGATTTTTGTCTCCAATATTCTTCCTCCGACAGGCATGCCTTATGATACTTTTGTTGTAAGTCTACCTCCCTGTCCATAATTTCTTTTGTGATTTCCTTTTGTAGTTGATGGAGCTCAAGAATGACTTGGACTTGTTTTCTTTCAGAAGCTGGATTAGGGAGAGTTTTGACCCAACTTTTCAGGATTGCTTTCACTCTTCTGAGTTTTTCCTCCCAGACGAAGAAGGAATATCCCTTGACAGGCAACCTCCAACTTTCCTTTACCTTATTCATGAAATCCGGGTCCTTGACCCATAAAGGGATAAATCTGAAAGGTATAGGGCCTAAGTTTTTTTGGGCCAGGAGTTCAAACTTGATAGGTTTATGGTCTGAAACACTGCAAGGGAGAATATGCATTCTAGCCTCTAAACCTAAAAGGAGGAAAGAACTTTGAACGAGAAATCTGTCTAGTCTTGCTGTAATATGACCAGGACCGACTCTTTTGTTTGACCAAGTGAACTTACCATTGGAGGGCTTGATGTCGAGCAGATCCCAATCTTGCATGAGGTCCTCCACCCATTCCCTTGTCGGACTCCTGACAATGTTGCCTCCTCGCTTCTCTGACAAAATAAATGTGAGATTGAGGTCACCAGTGATGATGACATTTTCCAGATTCTCCATTTTTGCCAGATTTTTTATGGAGTCCCAACAGGCCTTTTTTTCCTCTGCATTAACTGGGACGTACACATTGAAGAGACAAAAGACCTCCTTTGTGTCCAGATATTAGAGTTTCAAGTATAACCAGTGAGCATTTAGAGTCTCAGTGACCAACGAGTACTTGTTGTTGTTCCAAAGAGAGCCCATCCCACCCGAGGCTCCTCGAGCAAAGACGACCAACCCTCCACCTTTATTCCAGATTTTCTTACTAATTTGGAGGAAGTCTTTGTCCTCCATTTTTGTCTCCTGGATTAATAGAATGTCTGGGGTTTCTATCCTTATGAGGCTTCTCATGGCTTCTTCTTTCACTTTGTTCTCCATACCCCTGCAATTCCAGGAGACAACCTTCATCACTTACTTTTTTGAGTGTGTTGAACTCCCTTGGAGCCCTGAGTCTGATTCCTTGTCATCTTCAGGGTTTTTGCCAAAAGTTTCTCAAGGGTTTGTTGGATGCCCTGAAGCTTATCTTTATAGTTTTCTTGATCTCTCTTATCTCGGCCAGACTTTCGGCCTCTTGTCGATCTTCTGGCCGAGGTTTGTGTGTCCTCTATTTCTCCTTCCTCCTCTGATTCCTCCGAGTCTTGTTCCTCCTCTTCAACTTTTGCTTGTTTTTCCTTGAGTCTTTCTGAGGCACTTTCCCCCGTCCTCGGGCCTATGAGTGTCCCTTTGACAGGGGATGGTGTCTTTTGTTTTTCGACCTCCTGGGTTTCCTCCGGGGTTGAGCTTAAGGGCCCGAATTTGTTTGCTTGACCGTTCAGGGAAGGGCTTTGCTTAACAGAAGCCGACTGAGGGCCTTTGACATTTGGAGCCCCGGATTTGGGGGTTTTATGAGAGATATTTGTCCGCTTAACCTAGTTCCATCCTTCCTCCTTCTCTTTATCCTTCTCTCCATTACTTGGGCAACCCCTAGAAAAGTGTCCATAAACATGGCATTTTCGACACTTGAAAGGAAGTTGCTCGTAATCTAGTTTTTGCACATGAGTCCAACTGTCGACATTGATTTTTATTGCCTCTGGGAGTCCCACCTCTAGATCGACCTCGACGCATATTCGGGCACAATTATATTGGTCCTTATTGTCTGTCCGGTCAATAAATTTACCCAAGGCGTTGCCTATGTGCTGCAAAGAGTCCCAATTCCAGCAATGCACTGGGAGGATCGACAGCCTAACCCATACCGGGACAGTCGTAGGAACGTCCACTTCTAGATCGAAGTCCGACGTCCACTTGTTGAGATACAATCCCTAAGGGCCCATGAAATAGGGCCCATTTCGAAATATCAGATCTTTATCCTCTTTTGCGGTGAGCTCGAATAGAAAGAAGCCTCTCCCCAAGAAGTACGAGGTTACACTGTTCTTGATCAAAGGCGTCTAATTTTTGACCACTCAGTTCTTTGTTTCTTTTGGTGAGGGTCAAAGGCCAGCGAACTGTCCCACAAGGGTGCGATCCACCAGTGACAAGGTGACCTGGACGGATCGGTCTCTCGGGGGGGGAGGGAGATTTCTAGAATATCATCCAACTTTTTCACGAACTTAGGGGCTTTAGTTTTCTTCTTTTTCGGAAGAGAAGCCAGCAACGAATTGAAAGCATCCTCGTCTATTGGGGGAGACAGAGAGGGAGGAACCTGGGAAGATCCCAACGCCTCCATGGCAGCGAGAGCCCTGGTTCGCGCACGGGCTCACAGTGAGAGGAGGTCAAAAATTTTGTTTAAAAATTTGAAGGAGATGGGGGGGGGCTTTGATCCTTGTGCGACGAAGGCTTTGTTAAGCCACTATAATTCAATTAATTTTAATACTTTGGTATCCCGTGACCTTAAGAAACAAGTGTTAAGAAGCCAATCCATGAATTCATCTTCCAATTGCAACTTAGATATCTCCCATATTTTCTTGTGAATGATATGCTCCATGGCATCCATCTCCTACTTGATATTCTCTAAAAATCGGGAATGATAGTTTGTCACTGCTTTCTTAGCATCAACTTGAGCCCTAATAACCCATTGGGGTGTCTTCTTGTAGTGGTAACACCCTACAGACCATTTGGATTGGTTACTTTGGCCTTGTTCACTGAAATCGATTCCCTTCTCTAACCCTCTTGCCTTCAGATCGATTATTGGCTTGAGGTAGAAGTGAAATGGGATTGAGTGGGATTATTGTTGCAAAAATGAAACAATTGTTCGAAGGAATGAACTTGGTTGGGAGTGAAGGGCGATAGTTCTTTGCCACCGTCGACCTTGGCCTTTCTAACGTCAGAATTCACCTTGGAAAATAATATTAACAATTAGAGAACGATTAAACACTTGATTCTATTAGAGATAAACCTTGTTGAAGAGATAAAGGGCCAAATGGAGAGAGCTTTGATTATGGATGTTATGGTTTCGAGGCTCACAACCAGTACCAGGACCAACAACCCAATAGACCCAATAACCAAATCATACACATAGACTAACATTACGGTATATCTAAATGTGATGCATCTCAAGCCTCATTCTAGCTAGTACTAGGGTCTGAATGTTTGAGCTTTGCCATCCTCCTTAAGCTATGATTTTCCCTTGAATTCAGATTGAATGTGAATTTAATGACATTGTACTTCTCTTGGGATATCATAAACAAATCCATCAAACGAGGGCGAGGTGGAGTAATGACACATTGAAGGGGCCTTCACCTGCCTTAGTCTTGTATAGGAAAATTAACTTGTATGTGCTCCGGTTTGGTAGCGTTTGGTTGACACTTGGGCTCTCGTCCAAGCTACTCTATTGTCACCCCATTCGAGGAAGAAGATAAATAGTATTAAGACATTGTCTAAACGTTCTACTTTTAGCATTTTTTGTCGAAATCGAGCAATATAAATATGGACGAAATCAATTTTTTTTATTGTTGAAATTGTATTTGATATTTTAAATTTAAATAAAAAAAATTGATATTTAAATTTTTTGTTTTTAAATCAACAAAAATTATATAGTTTTTTTGGTTTGGTATGGAATGTATATTTTCATAATTTAAAATCAAGTCTAACATATCAATAATAATTGATTCTCTAAAAAATTAACATATTGTATAACAAAATTTGAATCGAGAACAATATTTTCTTTTAACCAATCAACTTACATCCAATTAATTGAGATTTGTTTTCTATCAATATAAATAATAAAATAAAAATTTAAAAATATATAACAACTTTTCAACTATCTAACAAACAACAAATTCTCATGGTTCATTTTAATTCTTTACCTTTTCAAAATCTCAAATAAAGTAGCATGTTATAATTCTCTTAAATTGAAGCCATGAGTTATGACAAATTCTGAAATCTCAAATAAAGTAGCATGTTATAGTTCTCTTGAGTTCATTCTAATTCTTTACCTTTTCAAAATCTCAAATAAAGTAGCATGTTCTAGTTTTCTTGAATCGGAACCATAAGTTATTTTGTAGGAAATTGGAACGATGAGTTATGTATTTGTAGGAAATTTATGATTTTATGAGTTTAGCAATTAATTTTAAAGTGATATAAAATATAATATAAAATAAATGTATGTTATTTATTTATTTTGTTTTAATATTATAGAGTGTATATTCTACGTTCGACCACTACCTCAAGGTGTCTCCATGGCTCCACTTAAAGCCTTCACACTATCACGAGAATTGAACCTTGCCCAAGGTGTCCTCATGGCTCCACGTAAAGCCCTCACGAGAATTGAACCTTGCCCAACGGTGAAAAACTCCTCGCTTTCCACCATTGGATCCAACCCCTTTGGGCTATTATATATTTTATTTATTATTTTATATATATTATAATTATATATAATGTATTTTTAAAAATGTATATAAAGTATTTAATTTATTTATTTATTTGGAGAATGGTATTTAAGATAAATGAGATAAATTGTTGATTATATAGTATTTCTCCTCATTTCAAAGATGGTATTTAGGAAAGAAATCTATAAGATATTTCTCTCGAGTCTTCATTCCTATGATTATATTTATAGGGTTTTTCTCTTCATTCCAAAAATGGTATTTATAGGATATTTTTCTTCATTCCTAGGATGGTATTTACAATAAATAAGGTAAATAGTTAATCTTAATTGAAGGGTATTTCCCCTCCTTTCAAAATGGTATTTAGGAAAAATTAAATAAACTATTAATCAAGTATTTTTTCTCATTCTGAAGGTACTATTTAGGATAAATGAGGTAAACTAACAATCTTCATTATGAACCTAAAAAAGTCAAGAAAATTTTGATCTTCTAGATTAGGGTTGATTACATCTTTATAATATTTTAATTTTCTTTTTCCCTCTAACTCTTTATCACACCACATTTTCTCCTTAAATTTTGATTTGACCAATTTTTGAATAGCATCTTTATTCTGCAAAATGGTGTATTTCATGATTTCCCAATAGTTTAGCCAAGACCGGGCATCTTTATGTCATCCTGGCTTGAGTTACTTATGACTAGATTTTGAAACAATTTTAGAAAGCCTCTTGTCTTCCATGTTTTAATTTGTTCTTATACATTAGGTATTTAGTCATAGCCATGTTCTCAATGGGGGAGAGGCTTGTTTCTAAATAAATACAAATATAAAGATTAATCAAATTAGTTTTTCATTATTAAAAAAATTAAGTCAATATTTATTAAAAAAAATTGTGTTATTTTTAATTTTTTATATTTATATATTTTTTAAGATTTTTGAAATTTGATTTAGTATTTTATATAATTATTTTGAAAGATGATTAAATACTTTATATATTTTGATTTTTTCCAATTTTATTAAAATTATTATATTGGTGAAATTATTAATTTTAATATAAAAATACATTTAATCACCTTTAAAAATTTAAAAACCAATTCATAAATCTATTTAAATTATGATTTATTTAAAAAAAAAATTTATTTATTTAAATTTAAATTATTAAAAAAAAACATTTTAACTTATCAATAAATAATAAATTAACTTATCAATAAATAATAAATATTAATATTTTAGTGAAAAAAAACTAACTTATTAAAAAATAAAATAAATACAAAATCTATGTTGTAAAGAGATTGCATCTTACACACCTTTTTTTTATGCACAATCTTTATGTTTAATATCACAACTATTTCGATTCTTATTTAAATTATGATTTATTTAAAAAAAAATGTTTATTTATTTAAATTTAAATTATCTTTAAAAAAACATTTTAATTTATCAATAAATAATAAATATTAATATTTTAGTAAAAATATCTAACT
>ML818540.1:7854-60862 GCA_009831015.1 Picea engelmannii | reverse complement strand
AAGTCCTTTTAACTAACCCTAGTTTTTATAGGACTATAAACAAACTAAGGTGGGGGCTAGAAGGGAGATGATTTCTTTTACCATGGCGTAAAAGAAACGGTCCCTTCTCTCTACATTCGGCGTCCTTTACGTAAAAGAAATCCCGCCGTCTTTCCAACATCTCCCGCGCATACTTACTACACCGAAAGCCGCCTAAACTTGCCGCTCCTTGGCGCAATCGAACGACCAGCAATCGGCGATCCGGTTACACTAGGGTTTCGGGAAAACCAAAGCAAAGCAGGAGGGCGGCAGAACGGCAAAATTCTGAAGTGAAAAGCACGCACGGCCGGCAATACCGAATCGGAGTAACAACCGTACGCAGAAGAACCCCGAGGAGAATGTGCGGTAGAAGGTGCCGTGGTTGGGATGGTGCCGTAACAGCCAGGGATCGTAGTGCATTTGCTGTATTTACCGGTTTGGAATTGCCGTTGGCGTTGGTAAATGGATTTTTCCTCCAATTTTGAATTCTGTCAGGCAAATTCCAACGTGGGGCTTGCTTTCACGGGCCCCGTTTGGGTCCGCACGGTTGTCGTCCAATCTTTTGCATTTTCCGTGGCGTTTTGATGCTGATTTGCATCTTACGGCGGCCCGGCTGCTCTCTGGCTCGGGGATTTCTCACAGCCTTCGAATTGCCTTTCAACGTCTAATTGTGGACCAAATTTGCAAAAGCAATTCGATGAATTGTGGCCATGGATGAAGAAATCTGGATTGCCGACCTAAATTTGGAGTTTTAACCACCAAAGAAGTGGATTCCAAACTTCAAAGAAGATTGGATTCGTGTTTATCATTTTGTTTTTTGGAAGCGGAAGGATATCTATTGACTTCTAAATAAAGCGTGGCCCGGGAAAATTTGGCGTTGCTGCGAGACGATGGGGTTCGAAATCGGGGACCTCGCGGCCAGGGTCAAATAGCCCCCAAGAATGTGCCTGTTTGGCCTAAATATTGCGCAATTTGCCGGGTTTATCCTAAATGCTGTGAATAAATGCTCTATTTTAGCTGGTTATCCATGATAACTTCGCGGATTGGAACATGCTGACGAATTGTTCGGGATTTATGCTGCTATTTAAAGAAGGTTGAGAGATACCTTTGTTAATTTTAAAATTCAGGGATAATTTTGTTCGGAGCTTTTTCTTAGGGGATCGATAAGGGATATTTCTTTTGTGCTCTGTGCCATAATGAAGGATGGAGTAGGCGTGGGCTGCATGCAGGTCGGCATATGAGATTTTTTCTTCCATCTTCAAAAATTGTTCGTTTTCTGCATCTTTCCTACAATATAATGTCAAAATAAGGCTGTTCCTTAGCATGGAAGGCGGGACTGGCTCGATTTCGATCGGCAGTGTGGTGACCGGATGTCACAGTCTGGAGCTTCTGTTAGGATGGCTGATGTTGGCATGGACACCCGTTCTTGTACAAGATTACTGCCGTCCTTCGTTGTTTTTTATGCATCGCATCGTCTCTGCAGCTTCATCGGGGTTTGCTGATCACAGTAAGTGTATAGGAAGCGAAGAGGTTCACTAGCGCAGTGCTTCCAGGCTAGTAAGGGGTTGATCGTAATCCTGGCATTTAGATCTTTTCCAAAATGCCGGAAACTAAGGTTGATAATGAAGGGGGATCTGCAACAACTGAGCCACCTGATGACAATGATTTTGTGGAAGTTGATCCAACTGGGCGATATGGCCGGGTAAGTCTCTTAAAAATAGGTTTACAAACTTATGTCCTTGCAGAGACAGTGGTGATTCTGCACTTATGATCTTTCTCAAACACGCATGTGCTGTTGCATAAGATTATCAACATTTCCACTTGGGATTGCCCGCAGATATCCTGAGGTTTTTATATCTCTGTTTGTTTTCTGGCTGTTATGAATCTTTTCGATTTTATGGTTCGCCCGTGTTTCTAATTTCATGTTTGCTGTAATGAAACTTTTATGATTTTAAGGATGTTTTGTTTGCGATTTTTTCAGAATCATGTTGGAATTTCATAATCAAATTCTGGAAGTTGTTTGGGTGTTCTACCGTAGTTTTCACTGCTATAAGTTTTTTTTCTATACACTGTTGTCACCTTCTACAATCAGTATGTTTTTTTCCTAAGAATCATATTCAGCCATCATTTCTTTGGGTCGAATTTCCGATCCTATTTGAGGAGGTTCATTCCGCTGTTTTCTTTTAATGCCTAATAGATTAAATTATAAATCAAGATACATGTACATCAAGATCGTTACATCCTGGAGCCAAAGAACGATCAGAGAAAACCCCCTTTTTCCTATGTAAGCAAGGAGGGCAAGCATATCTGCATTGACGCTAATCTGAATCTTTGCCATTCCACTTTCACTGATTTGTCGTTAGTGCCTCGCTCCATTGATATTGTTATCAGATGGTTTTATTTCAGACAATTTGAATAACTTTTTTGAACTATCTTCATCTTTTAAAAATGAGGTTAACATGCCCAGATTTAGAATCGTAGGGGAAAGACTAGCACTATTCAATTTGGTTACCTTTGGCTAAGCAGCCCCCAGTGGGGTATCTATTCTGCCAAAGACTTCCAGGATTCAAACCTGGCCCCAACAACTGTTGCACGTGCTGGTGTGCATCCACAAGTGCGAGTATAAACACTAGCATGTCACTCGGTATGACTTGAACCCTGGTGGGAGCTATATTAGCTACCTGCTTTCACTGGCCAAACAAACCACTGTTTGATATGATGACCTGAATATTTTCCATTCCACTTTCACCGGTTTGTTTTTTCTGGCCTCACTCCCTTGATATATTATTATTTGATAGTTTTATTTCAGATATACTTGATTTTTGTCTTTTGAATCTTGATACTCCATTTTAAAATAAACGAGTTCTTCCATCAATTTTATTGTAATTTCTCCAAGGGTCGACATATGCCATTCCACTTTCACTGGTTTGTTTTTAGCGGCCTCACTTCCTTGATATATTATTATTAGATAGCTTTATTTCAGATATACTTGATTTTTGTCTCTTGATATTATGATACTTCATTTTAAAATAAACGAGTTCTTTCATTAATTTAATTGTAATTTCTCCAAGGCTAGCTGGATTTCAGTTTGTTTTATGTTTTTGATCGTTCAGGATGTTTTTTACTGTGCTATTTAAAAACAGCTCTTATTTTTGCTCCTAGGCAAGTAAATTTACTTATCTTCCACTTGTGGAATAGATCTGTTTTGGTTTATTTAGCTTCTAATGGCTTTTCCGTGGTGTAAATTTATTCAGTATACGGATGTTCTGGGTAAAGGCGCCTTCAAGACTGTGTATCCTTCTCTTCCTTTTTCAGGGTTTTGAATCATTCTCTGGTGTTACATTGTTTGGTTTAAAAGTTGTAGAGCTTATCTGTTTTGTTTAACCTTGATTCTAGTAATAGCTATAGGGCCTTTGATGAAGTTGACGGAATAGAAGTGGCTTGGAACCAAGTGAAGATTGATGATCTTTTACAGAATCCTGATGATTTGCAGAGACTGTATTCTGAAGTGCATTTGTTGAAGACTGTGAGGCATAAAAATATTATCAAATTTTACAATTCGTGGATTGATGATAAAAACAAGACTGTGAACATCATAACAGAGATTTTCACGTCAGGCACTCTGAGACAGTTAGTTCTTCTCTGTTTCCCTAACCCTGGGCATGCTTCTTGTGTTGCACTAGTTTAGTTTTGAAGTCTGCTGAGTTTGGATTTCATCTGTGAGCAGATATCGGAAGAAGCACAAGCACGTTGACATGAAGGCTGTCAAGGGTTGGGCAAGGCAAGTTTTGCAGGGTTTACGCTATCTTCATAGTCACAATCCACCTATTATTCACAGAGACTTAAAATGTGATAACATCTTTGTTAATGGTAACCATGGTGAGGTCAAAATTGGGGATCTTGGCTTGGCCACTATAATGCGGCAAGCACATGTTCATAGTGTCATTGGTAAGGTTACTAAGTACTTTTATAAAATTGCTCTTTTATTGTATGATCCCTAAAGGTGGTGTGGTTTCATTCATTTGAACAATTGTAATTTGCAGGGACTCCAGAATTTATGGCTCCCGAGCTTTATGAAGAGGACTATGATGAATTGGTTGACATCTATTCTTTTGGCATGTGCCTGCTGGAGATGGTGACCTTTGAGTATCCATACAGTGAATGCAATAATCCAGCTCAAATTTATAGAAAAGTGACATCCGTAAGTTCTTTTCCTGTCATCTCATTGTTAAATTATTTTCATTTTTAGTTCCCTTAGAATTATTGTAAATGTTTGATTAATGTTTACTCAGTAGTTCCTTTGTGAATAGGCTCAAGAATAACATGATTATTTGGCTGCCTTCTTCAGGGTATAAAGCCTGCTGCCCTGAATAAAATAAAAGATCCACAAACAAAGGCATTCATTGAAAAATGTCTGGTTGCAGCACCCCAGAGATTGCCTGCAAAGGAGCTTTTGTTGGATCCTTTCCTTCAATGTGATGGGTACAAAGAGTTTACAGATTGCACCCAACCCACAACATCTGTCATGCCTGGACCAGGATACAAGAAAGAAGAAATATTGGAAGAGGGGGGCACCAGTGGCAATGATGAGATATCATCAATTTGTAATGATGTCAATGTTGTTCCAAGTCCTTCCTCTGAATATTCATCTGTGGATAGTGATGGAGAGTACCAGATTCCACCCGGTTCTGAAACAGAGAAAGTTGGTTCTAGTCTGCCCTTGGCTAGCCTGGAAGTGCGAAGCTCGACGAGTGGTAAAGAGTTCAAATTAAAAGGGAAGAAAAAAGATAACAATAAGATATCTGTAAATTTCCGCATTGCGGACCAAGAAGGTAATAAATTCCTAGTTGTGCTAAAAGCTATTTATTTGTGGGCAGATCTTTTCTGGTTGATAGTTTAAATTATTTGGGCATTTTACTAGCTTCATAGTTTAGTTTTTCCTAGATGATTCACAAGTGAGATTTTTTTTTTCTTCCTCCAGGCCCTGCAAGGAATATCCATTTCCACTTTTATCTAGACAGTGACACGTCTCTGGGTGTTGCAAATGAAATGATTGAGCAACTTGATCTTTCTGATCAGGATGTGACAGAAATAGCTGACTTGATTGACACCTTCATTGCGAAACTGGTACCTGGGTGGAATCCTGGGGATTCTGCTGATGAAACCATTGGTGTAAATGAAGATCCTGCTGAAAATGTTCCTGATGAGAATTGCTTGCATGAGGGTGATCAGTACCAAATGGAAAAATTGTTAGATTCTGTTGCTACAGCTCTCACTGCCGAGGCTGTGAAGATAGATGACGAATCCTCTTTAGTTAACCAAATTGTCTCTGCAGAATCTTCCTCAGTTGAATGTTTTGCACCAATCAGATGTGAAGGTAACATACATGGTAGATTTGAAGAATTCATGTATAACCAGAGTGGTTCGGAGTACTCTCCTTCAAGTTCTATTGCACCTGTATCTTTTATGGGAGAAGATCAGGCTTCTCAAGTTTCATTGAATTCAGAGGTTACTATTATGGGATCAGTATGTTCAGAAAGTGAAAATATTCCAGTAGGCAACCATCAATGTTTGGGTCTAAGTGATGCCACTAGAACCGATGCTTGCCCAGCGTCTGACAAAATTGAAAATTCAGGGGAACATGAAATGGTCATAGATCTGAATCAAGATACTGTTGGTGTTGACCATGCTCCCTTAAATGGCAAAGAAAATTTTGGACTGCCAGAAAGATCTTCTTGTCCTTTCGAAGTCATCTCCCATTCCTCAAAAGGCCTTATAGAGAGTGTATCATCCTTCTCAGTGGATAATGAAGATGAATATGAAGAGTTACGTGGACAGATTGAGTTGATTGAACGCCATTATGAGAACGAACTACGGGAACTTAACAGAAGGCGTCAGCTGGCTATAGACGAAATAAAAAATATTTGGAATCAGAAGAAACAAACAGCATCTGCCTCTTCCCAGTCTTCTGGATTGTTTCGGTCTAAGCAGATTATTGGGCATGCCTCTGCAGGGGACCTGGAGGCCAATATGCTTGAAAACTCTGGAAGGGTATCTTTAAAGGAGATTACAACAAAGACGAACAATGCACTTGCTACAGTCTGCAATGTTCCTGGGGGTGACAATCTTTCAAAAGCTGTAAACAGAGAGCATCTGGAAAATGTAGAACTGTTGCAGCTTTCTTCAAATATAGATTATGCAAAAGAATCTGGCTTGGTTCATAATAAAGATCATCGACTCATGGATTTACAAACAAATTCCACTGTTGAAGTTCACCTTCTTGAGTCATGTATTGATCTTTCCAGTGCAAAAAATTTGCACACAAAGCCTTCCACTGCTATAATAAACCTTGGACATGATACAGGTGCTATTGTTAAGACGGATGATCACTGTGGTGATTTGAAAGATTCACATTTCAGTGCAAAGAGGCAGTCCAGAAATAAGTGTTTTGTTGAAAACCATGTCTGTAAGCCTTCTGAGGTGCCCTCAGGGGTTCATGAGCAGCACAAGGGAATTATGAAGGAATCTTTAACAATCAGGCAAGAAAACGCATCTGATCCCTTAGAAAAAAGTGGTTCTTGTGGAATGCAACAAAAAGATTTGTGTGGGTTGATGGGTAGAATGAAACCCAGAGTAGCTCCAGCTTCATTAGTTAGTGACTCACTCGAGTTGAGGATTAAAGTCACTGCAAATGGGATGATACCGAAAAAAGATTTTTCCAGAACATACAATAATGTGGTGTCTGCTCCTATTGAGTGTGAGGTGGCACCTCCTCTATTTGAGGTGGTCCGTCAGCAGAATGAAAAATCTGCTGCTGTACATGGTATACATTGTTCAGTCAATAAGTCAGATTGTGTAATTAAGGCATTAATTGCAGAAGAACCTTTCAAAGCACCAACAAAAGAGAGAGAGAAGTGTCCATCATTAAGGCTTGAAAAATCAAATTCTCCACCTGACAGTCCAGGGTCGGGTCGAGGCATCAGATCAGGTGTAGATCCTGCATTGGAACAGCGGAGAAAGGAACAACTTCAAAAGTCGATTGCTGAGTTAGAGGCAAAGACGCTGGAAGGGTTAAAGCACTCTAAAAATGGATATTTGATTGGCGTTCTCCCAAAGAAGTGAGCTGGCACCTGCTTTTTCAATGATCATCAGCCTCTCCAAATATATTCTCAGATAGGCATGGCAGCTGGTGAAATTTTAATCTTGTGTAGTTTCTAACATGTATTTTTGTTAGTTGAGTACTGTACATGAACAAATTTTTATGTACCAGTTCTTGTTAGATCAGAGAGGTCCTTATGTCCAGCTTATGTTAGCCTTTGGTAATGGTGCAGCATGCAAGGTTTGATCTCTCTGTATCTTATATTGGTAATCAAGTACCCCATTCTTTTGGATAGAGCACGTAATTTCAATTTTATTGTTTTCTTGTTCAGTGCCAAGTCTTCACCTATAATAGAGAAATGTATCGAAGATGTAATGCCTATTATCTAATAAGCAATTATGAGTGGGATAGAGGATTTTCAATATCAAGTTGCATGATCTCTGATAAGTGGTGATGTTTGCAACTAGTATACATTCACTCTTTAGTTCTTTTTATTAAACGAGTGGATTGTCTTATTATATACAGACTGAAGCACGTGTTCTTCTAGAAGTAGGATTTCCAGATTTAGTCCTCAGTTATTGTTTCAGTTCTACAATGGGTAATACAATTCTTATGGCAAATTCTGTGATTGTCTGATAATTCACTTTAGACTTGTCTTCGGCCTATCCTAGGAATGTAATTAGTGGTCCGTATGCGGTCTTGACCAAAAACCAAAAATCACCTGAAGAGAGAGGATCACTGTTGCAAAAAGCTAACACCTTGACTTGCTGATGATAGAACCATTTACGAAACTACATATAAGATCACATTTACAAAACTATATTAGATGAGCTAAACTGGACTATATCAGAAGTTACTCAGATGACAGACGTTAGCTGAAAGCTGCTTTCGTGGCCTATGCTAGAGAAATCCGTATCAAATTTGATCAACATCAAAGAAAAACTGGTGTAGCAATCAGGAATCTTGAACTTCTTGAGCATATAAAGCCTCCTCTTGAGAGCTATGTAAACCTCCAAATATCTTGGTGTAGCCTGTCCATGCACCATTCTCCTCAATGCTCACCTCCAAGTCGGGTACACTATAATGTCTCATTAAGACCTGCTTAGAAGATACTTCGATTGGACTTATCCATCTGCAATTGCCACTTTTCATGTGACATGTCTAGAAGCAATCCTCTTTATTGCACCCTTGAAGAAACGAAATAAGTGATTGCCCACCATCTTCCATTCCATTTCCTTAAAGCATCCTTATAAATTTAAGGACTATATATTGAATTTCTTGAATCTGTAGAGATCTCTAGACCTCTTCACCTTGAATTCACTCCTAACCCCTAACCTAGTAACGATGGTTGACTATGATAGACCATGGTTGACCCTACCCTGCTTACTTTCCACTAACACCTAATATAATATCCACTGAGATATATTGTTGACCATGGTTGATTATAGGTGTCATGGTTGAATGAATTCTTATTTTGTTGGAGGTTGACCCTACTAATTAAACTAGTAATAAAAATTTACCTTGACCATGATCGATGTTACCCCACTAATTGTCCACTCACCCCTAACAATAATGGTCACTAACAAATATGGTTCATTGTGATTGACCATAGTTGACTATAAGTGTCCATGGTTAAATATAACGATTGTGTCAATGATTAGTGCTATTAATTGACTAGCCCCCAACCCTTAACCCAGTGATGGCAGTTGACCATAGTTGCATACCCATTATTGAAGCAACCCCACTAATTGACAACTAAACCTCAACCTAATGACCACAAATATGGTTCATTGTGATTGACCATAGTTGACTATAAGTGTCCATGGTTAAATATAACGATTGTGTCAATGATTAGTGCTATTAATTGACTAGCCCCCAACCCTTAACCCAGTGATGGCAGTTGACCATAGTTACATACCCATTATTGAAGCAACCCCACTAATTGACAACTAAACCTCAACCTACTGACCACTAAACTATTGTGCAATGTTATGCAATATTTTACCCACTGTTAATCTTCCTCTTGTGCAATATTATGCAATATTTTACCCACATTTAATCTTCCTTGTGCATGTTTAGTGAAGCATGCCCTTGATTATGGAAATAAAACCCATTTAAACACATTTGTAGCAAAAAAATGAATGTATTACAAGTATATTTCAATATTTGGACCAATGTTTTTAGCTCCTTGATATCTCTCCTCTTAACACAATCCATGGAAGAAATCCCATTACTCCCCATTATCAACAAATTCTAGATGTAATTTTAGTTCTTTTGAAGCAAAATTGTACTCTGGCTTCATTTTACTCTCTTAAATCCTTTTCTAATTGCTTCCATTCATATCCCATTTGCCATCAACACAACCATGGCATCAGTGGACAAGTGGGTTGCCTTCTAGGATTTGTTGCATTAGGTTTGTGCCCTAATTCAACAACTTGGTTGGCAAAATAACACAACATTGGAAAAATTGGGTTCTTAATTAACTTATGAGCATGTCATGAAGGTATTGGAGCTTCATGACGATGTAAACGTAAACTTTGCTTGACATTTTTTCACTAGATTGAATAACACCTTGGATGCAAACACAATGTGCATTTGTATGTTGCTATTATCAATTTGCTAATTTACGTGCAGCTTTAGGGTACAACAAAAAAGTTGAGTGTTATTTGGATAAAACGTGAAGGGAAGTGGAAGTGGAAGTGGAAGTGGAAGAGATTAGGAAAGTGATGGAGGCACCCAATCAAATGCATAATAAGGGTTTTAAGTTGAACTATTAAGCGTATAATACATTGTTACAAACAATATAATCTCATTCTCTATGTTATATTTCGTTTTGTTTCCTTCAACCAACCATAATTTATGTTAACAATCATAGTAGGGATGGGCCCTAATGAATTGAGAATGAGGGTTGAATTTCTTATTACAAGGGTATGTCGTTATACTTGCCTCTCATGGAAAGCATCGAGATCATGGAAGCAAGAACTAGATGCATTTCTCGATGATCACATTGGTGCATTTGTGGCATAGCAATTCAAGCTTTTTGCAAGTTTCATTCCTTTTTTCCATGGCATAATATAGTTCACTATTAAACTCTTATTTCTCTTTGGAATTGTTTCTATGGCAAGAAAGTCTTCATATCCTATCCTTGTGGAACAAGAACAATTTGTTAAATGTGTATGCCAAAAATAGAGACTTTGTGGATGCATGCTAAGTGTGTGACAAAATTTATTAGCAAAAATTGGTCCTCCAATTGTTAATAAGCTAGAAAAGATCATCTTAACCCCTCATATTATTAATTTTTCCTTCCATTCCAAGGAAAACCTTGTGAGATCCCCCCTTGTTTTTCCTCAGAATATCTTAGGGAGGATAGTGGTTGGTAACCTTGAGGGACTCGACCAGATTGAACGTGCGACCTATGGTCTCCCCATTAGTGACATGTCTTGGGTGGATGATTCAACTTATTGAGCTAACCCTTGGGGCTTATTAACCACTTGTCTATTAATCCATTATAGAAATTCATTTTTCTCAAATGCCATGATTGCAAGTTATCTTCAACATGGTCATTGTGAAAGTCACTGGAGATCTAAAGATCAAGCACAACCCTTTACCTTCCTATTTGTGCAAGTTCTAAAGATCTAGACTTAGTGAGTATGTTCTAGCATTTGCTTCATCTAGCCTAGAGATTTAGTGACAATACAACATCAACTTCACAAGGATTAGTATTATTAAACAATAGTGTTTAGCATTAATGCACCATTTCTTGGCACCAACTTATGTGGAACATGGCATTGCTACCTTTGGTTTATGGATTGAAGACTAATTCTTTGTAAAATAAGAGAAGGCATCTTTGGTTTATGGATTGAAGACCCATTCCCTGTAAAATAAGAAAAGGCATGATTTGTGCCCAATTCTAAATTACCACAATGCATGAGTGTTTGTTGTGTGAGATGGTAATTGTCTTCCATGAATCTTCTTTGAAAAACACCTACCTTAGGGGTCAAGGAATCCTAATTTATTTCACGTAGAATATGCATTAACATATGTGGTTACATAAGGAAAGTTAAAGATTGAATCCTCTAAATCTGATTATATTTATAATATGTTTCACAAAGTGTTTGTTCTTGTGATTCAATAATTTTGTTACTGTGACTCATCTCTCTATAGTGGCATTTAGTTTGGTTTAAGTGTCTTAATGAACGTTAAGAAGAAAAAGTATCACAATTTTGCATATCTCTATTATATTTTTCATGTCCTTTTTTGTTAGATTTATGTTGTTACCTTGGGACTCATCTCTCTATAGTGGCATTTAGTTTGGTTTAAGTGTCTTAATAAACGTTAAGAAGAAAAATTAGCACAAATTTGTATATCTCTATTATCTTTTTCATGTCCCTTTTTGTTAGATTTTTCCCAAGATGTTAATTTTGCATCTCTCTCTATTGTCTTTTTCATGTCCTTTTTGGTTAGATTTTTTCCCAAGATGGTAATTGTGTCTACATATGGTCCACTCTAAAATATGCTCATTTTCATTACATAGTTTTTGACATGCAAACTTTTTTCAAAGAAAATTATCTTGAAACCCTATAGGTCATCTATCCTACACCATCTAATATCATGTAAGCACTTCAAGGCACCTACATTATTGTCTTTTATTTGCATGGCAAGTACTTTTTTTTGTCTACATGGCTATCCCGAACTTAGGTATGCTCGTGTATGTGACAATTTTGTGTAGGGTGACTACATAAAACCGACTAGTTGATTGACTCACGCTAGTGCATAGACAAAAATATAGCCTTAGTCTACCCTTTAATCAAACAAACAAATGTTTAAGTAAATATTCAAACTAAGAACTAGGGTTTTAAGAGGAAGGAGGAAAATACCTTGGAATCACTCTCACAAAGGTCTTCCAATGGTTAGTAGTTGCGTTAAGGAGTAGGAAGAGGAGGACTTTCTTTCTTTTGAAACCTCCATTATGGTCTCCAAAAAAACCTTCACATACACTACCATGAAAAACACTTTCTTTCTTTTGAAATGATATAACACTTTCTTCCTTTAGAAATGATATAATACCTAACTTTTACTTGTTGGAAAGACATGCCCTAAATCCATAAATGATTTGATGAAACATAAGCATAAGCTTTTAAATAGCGAGAATTGAAATGCAATAGATTTGAGAGGAAATAAAGATATTTCATTCATAAAAAAATTACAATGGAAATTGTTTCCTTCTACATGGTATGAGGGGATTTCCAATCTCCAAAACTTTGGGTTCTTGTTGATCACTTTTTCTTGCAAGAAAATGATTAATGTCAAGGAGAATCCTAAAGAATCAAGGAATATCCTCTATTTTTATAGAGGTGGTACTCCTTGTTGAAAACGTAATCCTTTGAGGTTACCCACTTGATGAAATGTCAAGTAATCCTTTGAGATTACCCACTTGATGAAATGTCAAGTGATAGTAACGATCAACAGGAGTCCAAGAGACCTTGGAATATAAATCCAATGGTCATGACTATGTATATGTGTGTATCATATCTTTAATAATATGTGCATTCATGCTTATTCTAATTTAGTGTTCCAACAATGGTATCAGAGCCGCTTAGTTCTTAGGCCTATGGTAATTTTCCATAACAATTCTTCGACGTTTCCTTTCCTCCCATGTGCATAAACGTTTCGTTGTAGGTCTGGTTATTCTCTGTTCCCATCTACGTTAGTCTACCATTCTGCCTTTGCAAAAACATCCTCTTCCAAGATGTCCCTTTGTGTGTTGGTGTGCCATCTCCATGCCATCTGCACTCTCATATTTGCTCTCACGCAACTCCTCGTTTGTTCACTCCTTCGACTAGTCCTTGCTCGCAAACCCTAATTTCTTACTCCCGACTATTTACTCCCTAACTCATGCAAATAAACCCTAATTTTCGCGTGTTCCAACTAACTCGACTTGCCTTGATTGTAATTGAGGTTATCAACATGCTACACCTATAATTGCATACGTAGCATCCCAACCCAAGCTGTCTGTGGATATCGGACCCGCGAAAACACCGATTCAACTCCACAACAATGGTATTCTCTTTGCCTCTTTAAAGGTGCAGTGTATGTTTACCACAATTGCAAATTCTAATAACACAGACTGTACTCAAGACATTAGCGCCTCCAAACCTGCACAACGTTCCCACAGGTACTTGAAAAGCCCTTTTAATACTGGTTCTGGTGTGATATTGTTGGGTTTATGAAGCGAATTATGAAGTTGAATACCATCAAGGATGCTTGTGACTGAGTTTCCAAGAAGCAGAAGACCACCTAAGCGTTTTCATAGCCATTGAAGGTCTCATAGTTCTCACGTGGGTAGAGAGAGCCATAAACATCGAGGTTTTGAGATTTACAACCCTTACAGTGGTGGGTGCATGGCATCTAGTCTATGGGAGATCATGAAAAGATTGGGTGTTGTTCCTACGAGTTTCAATGGGTAATAAAACCCTAAACTACCATCCAGGTTGTCTTTTTGCATGTACACTTATCGAGCTCGTGCTCAGGTGTGAGTGACCAGAGCGAAAGAGAGAACATGAACGGGACTAATGTGAATGTCTACGTGAGGGTAAACTTTGGAGATGAGATCATAATGTATATCTCCTCGCCCGGGTTGATTATGCCCACTGATAGTGTTTCCTCTTAGAGTTCAACGACATGTGCCCTCAATTAGACGTTATGTGCTTAATTTTCATGATCACCTTTGCTGGAAAAGTAGGATGTTATTTTCTACGTCATCCACCATGGATGGTGATCTAATGTTAATTGCTTCAAGTGACTAACACTTCTTTGTATTATGGTGTAGAAGCTTCTTTCATACTTCTTTGTATTGCTTTGACATTCACAAGAACAACTACTCTTCAAAAGAAGGGCTCATGTCGCCTTCTCCATACTTGGATGCATTTGGATAAAACACTTATATTCAATCAAGGAGTGTTACATTGTTCTTAAATGGAAAAGCCATGGTGAATAGTTCACAAACCACATGCACACTGGCATGTGCAACCTGTTCAGAGACAAATATTCAGTTTTTTGGAAAGAAGACCAAGAAGTTAGTGTAATATTCAGTTTTTTGGAAAGAAGACCAAGAAGTTAGTGTTTGAACGACGCATTCAATATTGAAGATCCTTTCCACTCCATAATTAAGGTAACTTGCAAATAGTTTATTTGCTAGTTTACTTCTGTAAATGAGTGCATTCTCGGTGGAAGTCGACACCCTCTATTTGTTGGTTGCATTGTTGATTTTTCATAGCTAAGTTTGCCTTGTAAAGTTTGGGTGGAGTTGTAAGAAATTTTGTGAAGTTAGTGTCTAAATAGCTCGAGTTGAGGAACTATTAGAGTTATTGAACATGTTAGCACATGAAATGTTCAGGAGCCAAAAAATTCTGACCTTAGTCCATGTAATAGTTTTGGTGTCATGATAGTGTTCATCATCATGAAAGAAATAGGGGTTAGCATGGGTCACACCCTTGGTCTTAAACTTATCATTATCATGTATCTCGTCTCAAAGGGATGTACAAAAGGTTCCATTAGGTCATTTTCAACCATTTGAGGGTCAAGTCAAGTGTCCAATCTACTTGTTGCAAACTCACCTAAAAGTTCGCAACGTATCAAGAAGTACCTTATGCACTAATGTCTCATCATTGTACCTTGGAAACGTGTGAAGTGATATCTCATTGTTTTCAGCACATTCTGTGCATCATGTTTTTCAGGTTGGTTTCAAGAAACAAGTCTAAAAATTTGAATGAAGAGCGCTGCAAACTCTTTATTTTCTGATATATCAAACCCTCATCAACTGAGATTCATCTAGGTCTGAGGTTTTAACTGTCAACTCATATTTTTCTCCTCAGACATGGAAAATCTTGCAAGATTTTCATAAAAATCTAGTTCAATTCGCGTTGCAAACTAGCGTTGTGAACTTAACCACTGGCGCTGCAAACCCTTTGTTTTACACCGAGTTGCTTCAATTTTGCTTGTCTGCAACCTCATCCAAGTTGGATTTATGTTCTTCTTTTCTCACCTCCTACTTGCAGCATGTTCATCCTTCAATTGTTGGTGTGCATACAATTACAACTTAAGTGATGATTTTGGGTCTTGAGCTAAATTTAGCATCTTTATATGATTTCTCCAAGGTTACTTCATGTTTCAAGAGGTTTGTAGCAGGCTCTGGAAGGTTTTTTCCCAACTCTTATGCAATTTTTTAAAGGTTGGAATCATTTTGGAGATAAACATGCACCTACAGGAAAGTTCGCAGTGTGTGTTGTTAAAGGCGCTGTGAACTGGGATTTTGGGACAATTTGCAACAAATTAGTACACAACATAGTCATTTTTTCACCATAAATTTTAAATTTCAATCTAGTTTCTTTTGAAATTTTTGTGGAGATGAATCTTAATATCGTGGACTTGCTGACCAAAAATCATCCTGGCCTAGTTCGTTGTTTGGGAGAACAGTTGAAATCATCACCTACAGGAAAGTCTGCAGCGCATGTTGTCAAAGGCGTTGCAAACTCTAACAGTTTGATAAATCCAAGATGTAGGAGGGATGCCACTTGTCTTAGGGGGTTCAAATGGTTTCCTAGGAAGTAGTTGGACATGAGGGACATGTGTTCTATCACTAGATCAAGCAGCATGACCTGTTTCAAAAAGAATTTATCACAATAGACAATATCCAAAAGAATAGGAGCTAGGTGGATTTTCTGTTTCACCTTGTTGTAACAACCCCTAGAGAAAATGAAATCCAATGCAACCACTTGAGATTCGACCTCTTTAGAGTAGAAAGGATTGATACACTGTAGATAGCAATGATTTTGTTGAGGAAATGTTTGGATTCATTATCCAAGAGAGGAGAGAGCTAGAGGAGCAGTTTAGTTGCTCATTTGTAAGCTTGAGGGCTTGTTTGTAATCAACATTTCTGCCATTGAAGATTCATGATAGTTGTTTATCAGATTGTATTCTTTGTTTTCCATTTCTCTTGTCATACTCTTGCTTGAATATATTGCAGGTTTTGAGGATAATAGCTGCCATTGATTGATGGATTCATGAACAACAAAGGATTTGTTGTAGCTTGCCCATTAAATCATTGTTTATTGTTTAAGCAAACTTTAATCTGTATGTAGAAAGGATCTTTGTACAATGGGTTTTCTTCCTTTTGTCATATTCTCTATGCTTCTACTCATCATTATATAGCCCTTTTGTCTGGTATACAGTTTAATTTCCTTTGATCTGTAGGATGTTATGACTCCATGCCCAATGGAATGCCTTTGTAGACAGTTTGTTGCCCTCTCCCTTTCTTACTCAATCTTACTAATCCACTCAAGTATAAACCCATTTTAAACCATTTATATTCTGATGGGTACTAGACTTACACCTACAACAGTTTAGGTGTGACTTCTAGTGCTAACATTTTTGACGTCGTTGTCGGAGACGAAGTTGAAGATCTTCCTTGTGTTGTACGACACAGATTACTACTAGTGTTTTATGGTGAGCAAGGATTGGTGACAGAACAGACTACAATTCTTCACCATGACAACTCCACACATTTGAAGAACCTGTTGGTGATTCAAATCAAGTTACAGGATTTCACCGAGGAATGAGCTCAGACAGAAAAATGATAGGAAGACACAAGAACTCCAGGTATCAATCTACAAGTTTCTTTCAAGAGCTCATATTATTTTTTATTAGTTATTTCATGTCCTTTCCTTCATATATCAAGATAATTATCATTTTCTTTGTTTACTTTGATGACCATAAACCTACGATTGTATATCCCTCTTTGAAAGAAGAAGGTCAGTGTTCTTCTTACATAGTTGATGTTGACCCTAGTCCTTCATCCGAAACATATGAGAACAATGTTTGTATTCAAGTCCTTCCTGAACATGATCAACCATGTAACCACGTGAATGATACAACTGATTCACCACCTTCTCTGATCATAGTACCATCTTCTACCACCACTACTGGAATTTGCAATCAATCCATTGAACCTCACTTTCATTCTACTAATGTTCAGTCTAGTAAAAGAGAAAAAATGTTTAAACCCTTAAAACTAATATCTACTCTTCATCCTTACCCTCCCAAGTTTTTAGAATATCTTCTTGTTTTTGTTGTAGAAGATCATATTATAGCTGAGAAGCATTTGGGATCTTTTCATAATGTCATTGACAATTTGGAAATCATGCATGAGGATGTTGTTATGAGGTTATTTGTTAAATCTTTGGTTGGAGATGTTGTTTTGTGGTTTAAAATATAGAGGTTGGTTCCATTGGTTCATGGGATGAGTTATTTGGTGCATTTTCAAGGCACTGGGGAGAGAACAAATCTCTTGACCATTACTTTGTTGAGTTTTATTATTTGAAAAGTGGGGAGGATGAAGCTCTTTCCATTTTCAACAGGGTATTTTATAGTTTTTATTGCAGCATGCCTTTAAATATTCGACCTCTTGAAGTTGTTGCTAGACTATGTTATGTAACAGCTCTTCATCCAGATTTTTCTCTTCTTCTCCTAGAAATGAGGTATGTCACCTTGCAGAAAATGTTCATTGATGCTCAATAGGTTGAGGACAATTTCAACGCCTGTGGAATTTTTTTAGATCAAGTTAAGGATGAGGAGTGCAATGCAGACATAGCTGACAGTGAACATGAACAAGACAGATGCCATGAGAAGGAGTTGGCAGAGGAACCTGTTGAGGAGCAAGTTGATGTCTCTAATTTTGTTAATTATGATCTTCAGGAAGCCTTTTGTTTACCTATATATGACGAGTACAATAACTATGATGAAGCTGATTTCCAAAAAACATCAGAAATATCCTTTCATCCAGAAAATGATTATTTCCAGTAGTCTTATGAAAGAATTCAACCCATTTATGATAGTTATGACCTCGATCATAGGGAAAATTGTGACTTAGTTGGAGGTAATTCAATGCCCTTATTATTTCTTCATTTAAACTTTTGAAAGTAAAATTTGAAGTTGCTTATAGTGCAGAGAGAGTTTAGCTCCAAAATCACACAAGTTTTTTTGAACATAATGATAACATTATAAGTCAACAACAACATTTCCATGTTCTTAGTGATCCTATGGTTCTCTATATGGAAAATTTTATTGAGGTTGAAATGCATGATAAGGAAAATAATCAGACTATTGCCATTTGTTCTGAGAATGATCTTGCATTTGAAAACTTAGAACAAGACAAATCAACATTTGAAGAAAATGATCTAGTGAAGAAAGAAGCTTGTATGTTACTATAGACTTGTGAACAACAAGGAACTATAGGCATAGGTTATCCTTTCCTTTTTATCGGTCAACAAGTGTTATTCACACATATTCTTCAAGATCCTTTTGCATTTCTGTAGGAAACGTCATAGAAATAGACCTTTATGAGTTATCTAGAATCAGTCAGTCGAATTGGTTCTTCAAAATGGATGAGTTTTCAGATTGGATTTAATTTTCAATTTGAATTTCCATTAAGCATGGGTATTCAATTAGTAGACAAGGTCCTTGCATGGTTGCACTGGATTTTTTTATTTCACCTGATCAAGCATCTCAGAGATCAGGTTAGAAGTAGGGGAATAAGCTCATCATACGAGCATTTTTTGTTTCTTTTAGTTTCTTGGTTTGCAATAGATCAATAATAAGACTTTGTAGCCCAATGGATAAGGAACTGGAACTGCAATTTTCTTGGCAGATCACATGGAGCATGCCATCCCCCGTGGAGCCAATGTTGGCACATGAAATGTTCAGGAGTCAAAAAAATTTGACCTTAGTCCATGTAAGAGTTTTGGTGTCATGATAGTTTTCATCATCATGAAAGAAATAGGGGTCAGCATGGGTTACACCCTTGGTCTTAAACTTATCATTATCATGTGTCTTGTCTCAAAGAGATGTACAAAAGGTTCCATTCAATCATTTTCAATCATTTGAGGGTCAAGTCAAGTGTCCAATCTACTTGTTGCAAACTCACCTGAAAGTTCGCAGCGTATCAAGAAGTACCTTATGCACTAATCTCTCATCATTGTACCTTGGAAACATGTCAAGGGATATCTCATTGTTTTCAGTGCATTCAGTGCATCATGTTCTTCACGTTGGTTTCAAGAAACAAGTCTAACAATTTGAATGAACTGCAGTGCAAATTGGCGCTGCAAACTCTTTGTTTTCTGATAGATCAAACCCTCCTCAACTGAGATTCATCTAGGTATGAGGTTTTAACCGTCAACTCATATTTTTCTCCTCAGACGTGGAAAATCTTGCAAGCTTTTTATAAAAACCTAGTTCAATTCGCGTTGCAAAATGGCACTGGGAACTTAAACACTGGCACTGCAAACCCTATGTTTTACACAAAGTTGCTTCAATTATGTTTGTCTGCAGCCCCATCCAAGTTGGATTTTTGTTCTTCTTTTCTCACCTCCTACTTACAACATGCTCATCCTCCAACTGTTGTTGTGCATACAATTACAACTTAAGTGATGATTTTGGGTCTTGAGCTAAATTTAGCATTTTCATATGATTTCTCCGAGGTTACTTCATGTTTCAAGAGGTTTGTAGCAGGGTCTGGAAGGTTTTTCCCAACTCCTTATGAATTTTTTTAAAGGTTGGAATCATTTTGGAGGTAAACAGGCACCTACAGGAAAGTTCGTAGCACGTGTTGTCAAAGGCATTGCGAACTGGTATTTTGGGACAGTTTGCAGCAAATTAGTACACAACAAAGTCATTTTATCATCAGAAATTTTAAATTCCGATCTAGGTTCTTCTGAAATTTTTTGTGGAGATGAATCATAATATCATGGACTTGCTGACCAAAAATCAGCTTGACCAAGTGTGTCCTTTGAGAGAAAATTTGAAATCATCACCTACAGGAAAGTTCGCAATGCATGTTGTCAAAGGCGCTACAAACTCTAACAGTTTGATGAATCTGAGTTGTAGGAGGGATGCCACCTGTCTGAGGGTGTTCAAATGGTTTCCTATAATATATATGGACATGAGGGACATTTTTTCTATCACCAGATCAAGCAACATGATCTGTTTCAAAAATAATTTATCACAATAGACAAGATCCAAAAAATTAGGAGCTAGGTGGATTTTTTTTTTCACCTTGTTGTAACAGCTCTTAGAGAAAAGAGAATCCAATGCAATCACTTGGGATTCAACCTCGTTAGAGTAGGAAGGATTGATACACTATAGATAGCAGTGGTTTTGTTGAGGAAATGGTTGGATTCATGATCCAAGAGATGAGAGAGTTGGGGGAGCAGTGTAGTTGTTCATTTGTAAGCTTGAGGGTCTGTTTGTAATCAACATTTATTCCATTAAAGATTCATGAGATTTGTTTATCATATTGTATTATTTGTTTTCCATTTCTCTTGTAATCCTCTTTCTTGAATATATTGCAGGTTTTGAGGATCATAGCTGTCATTGATTGATGGATTCATGAACAACAGAGGATATGTTGTAGCTTGTTCATTAAATCATTGTTTATTGTTTAAGCAATCTTTAATATGTTTGCAGAAATGATCTCTGTACAATGGGTGTTCTTCATTTTTTCATATTCTCTATGCTTCTATTCATGATTATATAGCCCTTTTATATGGTATACAGTTTAATTTCCTGGATGTTATGACTCCATGCCCAATTGAATGTTTCTGCAGACAGTTTGTTGCGCTCTCCCTTTCTTACTTATGTTAGCCTCATAATCCTAAAGTTCTATAGTCTAAGTACTTTCTAAATTAAATGTTTTTAAGAAATTAGTTTATTCTAGTTTGTTAGGATAAGGACACCTAGCTTCTATGTAAAGGACACCTATTATACTCATGTGATTATGTTATTGGTTTTTCTCCTAGTTTTTAGTTTAGAGTTGAGCTATATAAATTAGCTCCTTCTTCAAGTGAGGTTAAGAAGTAGATTACGAGTTCTCACTTCAAATTGTAATCACTTTTTCCTTATCAATAAAATTGCGTGTCTGGGGACACTTTGTCAACATAGTATCAGAGCCATGGTGAATTGGTGATGGATTGAGGAAGCAAGGAAGTCTCCACAACATCATCCTGGATCTCTTCAAATTCAAAGACAATGATACCAAGGTATTTTTATGTGGTTAATTCAATAAGGAAAAAATTATTTTGAATACAACAGTTTGTGTTTTTGAAAAAATTGATAAGATTAATCATTATTTTCTACCATTGAAAAGTTTTGTATAAGATCTAATTCTCTTTTTTTAGAGATTATTTTTCTGATCAGATCTACTTTGTTTATCAAATAGATCAACTACAATCCAAGTAGACGGCTCATTTTTGTAAACAATTACGACAGATCTGCTCATAAATATGGAAATTTCTTGTGAAGATCTGTAATTGTTTTAGATCTACTTAAAATCTATCTCAAACTATCCTTTTTTTGTTTGATATTTGCTTTTTTTTTCATCGCTTAAGTTTAAAACTACCATTTGAACAAGAGAAAATAGCCATCGAAGTCTCGTTTATTTGTCATTGATCTGGTCTGGTGTAACCAACCAATACTGCGAATTTTGCTTATCATCTTTATTTCCTTCACTAGGCTCAAGATCTGGGATATCCATCTTGTTTCCCACGCTGTGTTGCCCAAGTTCTATGCTGAGGAAGTGCAACAATTTCGCTCTGCGTGCAACCAGTGAATGCAACCAGATCATGATCTTGTGGCAACCAACGATCTAAATACTCAGAAGAAAAATGCTCAGCTCCGGTCCTCCAGTACCATCAGGATTCATCATGTAAAAGGCCTCGGAATCTCTGGAACCCATGACTCTCTCGAAGCTGTCTCTCATGTACATGATCTCCCTGTCTGATCCCTCGTCCAACATAACCACCCCAACGCTGATGGAATTGGCCTAGATTTGGTGAGAAGCATAGATTAAGTGTAACACCCACTAGATCCAGAGATGAATAAACAACCTATTTTCGATTTGGTATTTTTGATCTGGCATTTTCGATCTAAATATCTGGTAACTTATAATGAAATTGAGCAGCTACAATAGAAGCGTGATCTGAGGGTTGAGAGCACACAGAAAAGCGTGATCTAAGGGTTGAGAGCACATAGAGAAGCGTGATATGAGGGTTAAGAGCACACAAAGAAGCGCAATATCCCTTGTTGGTAGAGGCCACAAAACATAGAGAGCGCCTGACATAAGACTTGGAACGCAGAAACGGCATCCACCTGGTGCACGCGTTTAGGTTCCCATTGTTTCCAGACGTGCATGCATCACGATTTGGTATTTTCGGTCTGGCATTTTCGATATGGCATTTTGAATATGATATCTGGTAACTGGTAACTTATAATGAAACCCTTTTGAGAATATCTGGTAACTTATCTGATAACCAATAATGAAACCCTTTTGAGAGCACACAGTGAAGTGTGATATCTATACCTGGTAGAGGCCACATCTGATAGCGATCTTCTCCCAACAGATATTCTCCTCCGTGGCCTCTTGAGGAGTTCTCTCCAACGATTATGTGCATGGAGGAATCAGAGTTGAATCTGTTGTCTCTATGAGTACCTGATTCACGTTGTTTGATTCGGTGCCTTGAGCAATTGCAGCACCTCCAGACTTCCTGTTTCGATTGAGGAGATTCAAAGAATGTCTACACATAGGGTAGGAATATTGCGAGGTGATCCATTCATCAATGCATTCCATGTGGAAGGAATGGTTATAGTTGGGCAACACTCACACCTTTTCAATGTTGTCTAATGAATGATTGAAAAGTAAGCTATAGCTTGTGAACATGAGAGATAGTTTGTGGTTATTGCATTGACCTTCAATGAGCCACCATCATAACTTTTGGTAAAGGTTCATTATAAGTTATAATTGTGCCTATTTTTGAACTTAGAAAAGACAACTTGAATCCTTTATTTCCAGACAATCATTATTTTTTGTTAAAATACTGAAGGCTTTAGTTCAAGGGGGGCACATTATGCTATTTGTAAAAGGTGTAAAAGGATATTTATCTTGTAAAAGAGATTTTGATTGTAGTCTTGAAAAAATTTTGAAGTTGAGAAGAGTCCAGTGAAATACTCTCTCAAACTCCATTTCTAATGAGACTTTTAAAGGGTCAAGGCGAATCCCTTAAAAGTGCTCTTTTTGCGTGGATTGTGTACACTTCCTTTTGGTGCCTTGTGTCGCTCTTTTGGAGTTTTGTGGATTATTCATTTGCAATCTTGAAACAAACATCATGTCTAAATTAATCAATTTATTCATAGAATCAAATAAGTTAGATGGATCCAAGAATTACAAATCTTAGAGTCGGCACATGCAGAGCACTATGATTTATAATGAATTATGGCATGATATTTGTGATGGTGATAATTCTCCAACTAAGCCAATCGATGCTACTTCTTTAGAAAAATGGCATTTGAAAGATGAAAAAGCACTTGATTTGCTACGTTCTTCTGTAATTGAACACATGCTTGTTCATATTGAGAATTCCAAAGATGCATGGTCTGCTTGGAATTTGTTCAAGAAGATTTTTGATACTCTCGTTGCATCTCATAGAGTTAATCTACAAATGAAATTGCTTAAAAAAATATTAGCAAATAATGGTGATGTATTAGAATACATTTCAAGGATTAAGAACATTCATTAAGAAATCATCAAATATGGTTTTCCTAAACTTGAAGATAGTTTTCTAGTCTCCATTGTAATAAATGGCTTGCCTCAATCTTATAAGCATTTTCTTGAGACTTTGCAAATAACTGATAAGTTATCAACTGTGACTTTTGATTCACTTAGTAAATTACTGGCTCAACATATTAAATCTTTTGGAAAACAAAAATAGTCAGGAGAAGATCTTCTTTTCACTAAAGCTGAAAGTTGTAAAGGAAGAGGAAAATCAAATTTTGGAAATTTTTAGAATTAGTCTTCTAATCGAGGTCGTGGCAGAGGTCGTGGTCAAGGTAGAGGTCGTAGCAATTTTCATCAACAAAAATTTTCAAAGTAATCCTCACAATAATAATGCACAAGCAGGAAGAGGTAGAAATTTCAGTCAAGTAAGATGTAAAAGATGTTTAAAGATGGGTCATTATGCATCAAATTGTATTACAAGAAACGATCAATTGCCAAAGTTTAAGCAAACATCAAATTCAAATTTTCAACAATCAGCTCAATATGCAGAGGATCAAGATTACTAGGATGATCAATATGAATATGTTTTTTCAGCAGTTCAACATATAGATTCATTTGAAAATGATTGGATATTGGACACAGGGGATACTTAGCATATGACTTATCACATATACTATTTTTGGAATTATCAAGATGTTCAACTAAATCCCATTTATTTATTTTATGATACAACTCATATACCTCAAGGAAAAGGCTCATTGAAAGTCTTTCTCCCCAGAATTGGTGAAAAATGGATTTCAAATGTTTGGTATGTATCGAATTTTAAGAAAAAATTGTTATCCTTAGTCACAATTAGACAAGTTGGACATCAAATCGTCATGCAAGATGGTTTGGTGAAAATTAAGTTAGAGAAGGATAACTTGAAAACAATAATGACTGGATATGAATATGGGAAGTTACTAAGAATGAATGGGAAAGTCATCCAAATAAAGGAAGAGGTTGCAACAACAGTGAATTCTGAAATGTTTTCATTAAGATTGTGGCATTTTCGATTTGGTCACTTAAACTTTGATAGTCTCTTGAAACTTAAGTCCGAAGATTTGGTAAAGGGTTTTCCAACTTTCAAGAAAGAAAATTCCAAGTGTGAAGCTTGTATTTTTGGCAAGAAAAAGCGAGAAGCTTTTCGAACCAGCTCATGGCGAGCAACAAAGTATTTGGAGTTGATTCAGTGATATATGTGGTCCAATGGAATCTTCTTTCAATGGATGTCGATACTTTATATTGTTCATTGGTGACCACACTAGAATGACATGGGTATACTTTTTAAAGGCAAATATTGAATCTTTTGATTTCCAACACATGGTTGAAAATGAAACTGGAGAAAATGTTGCTTCTTTGAGAACTGATAATGGAGGAGAATTCACTTCAATTGAATTCAATGATTATTGTCGAAACAATGGAATTAAGAGGCAACTGAAAAATTCCTATACTCCACAGTAGAATGGAGTTACTGGAAGGATGAACATAACTCTCATGGGAATGGAAAGATCTATGATGCAGTTTAAAGGGTTGAGAAAAAAATATTGGGTTGAAGCAGTCCATACTGCAGTTTATCTTAGAAATCGTTCACCTACATCAACTTTAGATGGAAAAACACCTTATGAAGCTTGGTACGGTTTTAAAACCAAGGTAAATCATCTTAGGTTTTTTGGCTAAACATGTTATTCTTTAGTTCCTAAGGAAAAGAGGACTAAATTAGAAAAACGAAGTATGAAGTGTACCTTCGTTGGATACTCTGATGAAAAGAAAGGGTATAGGTTGATTTTAGATGGAAAATTCATTGTCATTAGAGATGTAATTTTTTATGAAACTAAAAGTAACAGTTTAGATGAGATTAAGCATCTCCTTAGTCGTTTAGAGAAGAAAACCACTAAGGGTAAATGTAAGTTGAACAAGTCAAAGAAATCATTTTGGTTTGAAAAAGACTTTGTTTCTACAAAAGACATCTCTGTTATAGTGAGATTTGCCTCACCATTGCTATCTTGCAGAGGGCCTTTTTCCATTTCCCTATGCAGACTTGTCATCCCTTTTTGATGAATCTAGAGCCAAAAGTATACATTTTCCCACATATACGCCCCCTATCAGCTATGCAAGATGCATATACATTGGTTGCTCCACTATAGCCCGCGTACATCGAGATTTGTGCCAGAAAATACAAAATGAGGTCAGGTTTCCATGTCACAACAGAAGATCTCTGATCCTTGGCCTTCCACATACTAGGCGCATTCTGAATTGACCCTTCAGTTGCATTCTGAAGGCTATAAAAGCACAATTTCGAGCTATGGAAAAGAAGAAGAAAGAATTCAACTTTGAGAGCAAAGTTA
Source organism: Picea engelmannii (assembly GCA_009831015.1). Classification (NCBI taxonomy): domain Eukaryota; kingdom Viridiplantae; phylum Streptophyta; class Pinopsida; order Pinales; family Pinaceae; genus Picea; species Picea engelmannii. The sequence goes on along the minus strand of ML818540.1, from coordinate 34,761 downwards.
CTTTGGAGAAATTACTTCATATTGAGTCTGCATCCCTTTATCCCTCAAGTCTAAACACAGTGTTCAGCCCCCAAGCTCTTTCCTTATTGTTGAGAGAACCTCATTGACTCTTTTCTATGAGATTGCCTTTGGTGGAGGATTGAAGTGGTGGAGGCCCAGTTGGAAGGAACTTGGTTTCGAACCGTGCCGGCACGGAAGTCTGTAATGTTGTCACTTCTGTTGATCAATTAGTAATAAAAATTCTCCTTTCCCATCTTATTGGTATCTTGAAAATACATGATTATTATCCATGGGCATGTTTGTAATTTTTATTAATGGATTATGCTATCTAATGTGCTAACCCATTTATATCATCACTATATACTTTCTCAGCTCATTTGTTAAGAACTTATTGCAGGTGTAAATCTTTGGGTCGAAGTGCTCAACGGTGGAACATCATCAAATGTTGGATCGAGGTAGGCCTCTTTCTTGTCTTGCACATTAGTTTATATAGTATATGTTGGAATTGAGTTGATTTCTGCAGTCATACCTGTCTGTTTTGGTTTACCCTTGGCCATAGAGATTTTTTCCCTCGTAACAGAATTGGCGACTCCACTGGGGAGAGATCTTCCTTCTAAGGGTTGAAGTACTTTTTCTTCCTGCATTTCTCTTTTTCCTTTGTGTTTCTTGTCGTATCATTGCTTGACAGATTATGTTCACTCTAGGTCTGAGTTTTCAGCCTTCTTGCCTTTGCCTGGCCTTGTTTTAAAACATATACGCCCCTTTTCCCCAGATAGTCGCGTATACATGCTTGTTGTCTTACTGCAGGATGTGTATATACCCCATGTTCTCTTGAATAGTCGCGTATGCCACTTCCCTTTGTTTGTTTGCTTGGTTTAGTGATTGTTGGGTGAGTTTTGAGGATTGTTGAGCCTTCTTAGGCCTCTGTAGTGCCTGTTGAGTTTCTATAGGTTGATAGGAAACCTATTGGGAGTTGAATTTTTGGGCGCAGTCTTTCTCTTTGTTTTTCATCCTTGTTGTCCTTGAACCATGGGTTGTTTTCTTGGTTGTTTGGTATTCTACTTGAGTTATTTCATTTATACACAGTAGAATTTATATATCAAGTTGCTTTACAGTCCATGCATTTTCTCTTTAATATCTTGAAAATACAAAAAAATAGGCATTTTGCATTGGTCAACATTTTTGTCTTTGAGTCTTTATCATTAGCTTAGTTCATTTAGCGAAAGATTGCATTTTACTTCTGAATTGCAGAGTTGAAATTGAAAATTGCACTGTTTTTATTAGCATATCATTCATTGAAAAGTTAAAGATAGACTTTGCATTATATTCATATCCATTTTCTTGCAGAGTCATAACATCATGAGTTTCACTTCCATACATTTTTGAGTAATCACGGCCAATAAAATTTACGCTTTAAACTAAAATTGATTAGTCACAATTTTATTTTTTAGGGTGCACAAACTAGTCTAGGATTTAGTGCCTTGGAATAGGATTTTGCGAGTAAATTTCTCCAAGGAAATTAAATCAACATATGTGTCTGAGATAGGGAGTTGAGAAGTCCATTGTATAATTGGTAATATCAGGAGGCTCTGCTCACACCGGAGTTAATCACGAGGCCGTGCAAAGTTAGTTGAAGGGATAACCCCTGGATACTCACCTAGCATCAGAGATATTTCTGTGGATTTATTCGTATTTGGGGATCTTGCTAGTACCCATACCTCTGTGAGAGGCGGTGCTTTCAAGGTTTCGGGCTTTGCTACCCTACCCATACGGTGATCCGGACTTACGACTACTCGCTTGTGCATCAGTTATACAATGGTTTATTAGTTGCTTGACTTAGGTATCTCATAGGTTACTTGCAGGGGTTATTCTGCTTGTACCCCGGGTCAGATAGGGGTCGAACAACACACAACCTTTATGGAGGATTACCTCTTCGGGGGGTTCTGACCAACTGGTTGTTAAGCCCATGAGGGCCCCTATAACTGATTTTGTTACCTCCAAAATTTAGCGGGGAGTCTCAGGTCCCTCTTAGATGAGACATAGCTTCTTTAGCGAGGGAGGCCACTCAGCCACTTTAGCCCGTTTGCATGCATATTGGCCGTTTTACTTTTTGGTATGTTCTTTGACTACTAGTTGGCCTTAGAATATATTTTTATTTTGTAGAGTCATAAGTCATCGTGGAGTGGGACCAGCTTCCTCGCCAGTCCCGTCGATTATTACAGTTACCACCAGTTTTCGAGTTCTTGCCTTCTAAAAGGCGTAGAGTTATCAAACGTGGTACACACACATCCACCTTTCAGACTTGTGGTTCCACAAGGATGAGTACTGAGTCTAGTCTTCAGAACACTAGGAGTTCTTCGACTCCCATATCCACTATAATTAATAGCACCCCTTCGACCCTTGCAGCCACTACAGTTGTAGGACTAGAGGCTTATACTGGTACTACGGCTCGACCTGTAGTTAATGCTTCATCTCTTGCCTCTAACCCTTTTGGGGGTTTAGGACACTCGTCGAGTTACAATGTTTAGTCCATCCCTATGGCTTCTAGTCCATTTTCTTATGGTATGCCTAACTTCATGTCACAGTTTTTGACTTCCATCCTCTTTGTTGGCCCTAAAGCTAGCTTTGGACTTGGGGGCACTACACCTCCTTACACTCCTTTCCGATTTGGTGGCTCTCATATTCCCCAAGTGAATCTTAATATAAGAAGTGTCCCTTTTCATAACCCTGGATCCAATCCTTCTACAGTTGGATGGAACAACCCAGCTGGTGGACAAGTTCTGCCCTATATCCCTATCTCCTCGGTGTCAATTCTGACCAATACTTTTGGCATGACGAATCCACTTCAATCCTTCGGGTTCCCACCTGGAGGATGTCAGTCTTACACTTTGGGCAACCCCCAACCCGGATCCAATCCGGTTGGGGGCAATTTTCGTAACCCCCAGCTCGGATCTAATCCGGCTGGGGGAAACTTTCATAACCCTTATCATAACATTCCCGTTGGGATGATGCCCAATCCATCTTATACGAATAATCCCAGAGGAGGGCCTTACAATTCTGGACAAGTTTTTGGTCCTCACCAGAACCCTGGATGGAATGCAGTTCCTAACGCATAGTCTTTTGTAGGAGGATGGGGCTAGATGTCGAAACTTTGTCTTCCCTTTTTGGCCACACTTAATCTGCCAGACTTGTCTAAATTAATGAATGACCTGGTGAGTCATGATCCCACATGGCCCCCTGTCCCTACCAAACTTTCATTAGACATTTCAAAGTTTGAAGGTAAGAATGGCGAGGACCTTGGTGATCACGTCACTACTTTTCACCTTTGGTGCTCATCGAATTCTCTGAACCGTGATTCTATTAGATTACGATTGTTTCAATGAACTCTCATTGGATTTGTGTCACAATGGTACATTGAGCTACCTAGGGGGACATATGGGTTATTTCATCAGTTGGTGCTAGTCTTTCTCAACCACTTTCAACTACCCATTCATTACGATGTTGGCCTCGAACTTTTGTCTACTCTACGCCAGGGTACCGCCACTCACATCTCAGACCATATCCAGGAATGGTGTAGGCGAAAACGGTTTATTAAGACTCCTATACGCCCGACCTTTCTTCTAGAATGGTTCCTAAAGTCTTTGCACGCTCCTATCTCAAAGGACATTGCTACTTCTGGGGTCTTCAGCGAGGAAGAAGCTATCTTCAGAGCCCAACAATTAGATTTATTATATGCTCAGTCTAGGATGTTATATCGCCTTCTTCCAGACGCACCACGACCAAGTCACAATCATAGACAAAATATCGGACCTCATGTCGATGGCATCATAGGGTCCACCAATGTAAATCCCGCAGACTCGACAATGAAGTCTGCCAGAGGGTCAGCTTCGTCAGGATCCTCCAAACCCACCTAGTCAGCGGATGTACATTCTGTGCAATCGTCGAAAAACCCAAATGGTGACCATCAACCAGATGGGAATAAAAGGAAAGGTTGAAACAACCGTAAGGGTGGAAAAAATGGTAATAAACCCAAGGACAAATATAATAATGGGTAGCAAAATGATGATGCTAGAGAGGGAAAGAAAGAGAAACGTAAGGTGAAGTTTCCTTGTAAACTTTGTACCGATGACCACCTTACACATTTATGCCCCAAACTTGTGGAGGCTGCGAGACTTTTAAATCTACTGCCCGTAGTGCTGACAAATCCATTCCCACACAATCAACACTTAGCCTCGAGCTCTTTGAATGTCGTAAATGCACCCGGTGGAAGTCAAAACCCACTGTCGCAAGATGGCGACCGTGTTTGTATCAGTATGGTCGACGCAAAAATCGATGTAGCCACCCGTTCTCGAGATTATAGCTCTTCAATTGCTAGTACCGGCCTAGAAGCTCCTCCTCCCCCTCTGGAGATGAACTTACAGATTGAGAAACTAGAGCCACCACCTCGTATTTTGAAAGGAGTACTTAAGCGCTCTACCCACAATCCTAATGCTAGAGCTGCCCATAACTACTCCATTGTTGAGGATATGGGCCAAACACCTTGTGTGATGTCAGCTTTGGAGGTCATTCCTTCCGCTCCAGTTAGGTGGGAAGATGGTAGAGGTGGAAATAGAGATAGTTGATGCGCCTCTCAATTATAATCTGTTACTAGGTCACAATTGGACCTATGCTATGGTTGTTGTCGTATCATACGTTTTTCGTATACTTTGTTTTCCTCATCAAGGGGAGATCGTGACTATCGACCAGTTATCCTTTGCATACTCTAGTCCTAATGCATCTGTTGGACCGTCGATCCCTGTGATCGACAATTCTCAGCCGACAACTGAGAATATCGACGTTAGAATGTATTCTTCCCTCATGGGTACCTTTGACTTCTCGGGCACCGATTTACCACATTTACGCCATGTCTAGTAGGCTTGCTTCAACCGGTAGGTCCATACCTTTCCGCACTTCCTATTTTAATGATCCATGGACCCTACCTTCTCCGACTTCATCGAGTGAAGGACAGTTGCACGCTGGCATGGCTATGCCACTATCGACAGCGGAGACTGCGTATCGAGTTGTTCTAGACTCTTCTACCGATCCTGATCCTGTTACCCCGTCGAAGGACAAGGAGGATCCTGTTCTTAGGCTTGTATGGGCCACCTCGTCATCATGCTCACATGATTGTCTAGATGAGACTTTGCCTTCGGACGAATCCATCCTAGAAGCCATGAGTGGTTCCAAGAGACCTTGGGATGATATGCATCATCGATCTTATTTTCTCCCAAGTCTCAAAAGAATTGAGCAAGATGATTTTCGGTCTACCTTGAGTGAGATAGTCAGTCACGCCATAGTTCCACTTGATATGCACGACATTTATGCTGAAGGAAATATGATGGGTATTTCTCCTACCGTCTTGATTGATATCTCTCGTACCCCTGACAAGATTGAGAATGTAAATATAGGTGCAGATTGTTCGCCAAAAGAAATTCTGATCTACACCAAACTCTTCAAAGAATTTCGAGATGTATTTGCTTGGTCATACGAAGAGATGCCAGGGATCAACCCCCGTATTTTCGAACATGAGATTAGGACTTATCTGGATGCTAAAACCATTCGACAACGTCTTAGAGCTATAAATCCTAGGAAGGCCCCTGTTATTAAGGCAGAGGTGGAGAAGCTATTCAATTTCGGCTTCATCTACCCGGTTCCCCTGACCGAATGGGTATCCAACCCCATTCCCGTGAATAAAAAGCAAGGAACCATCCGTGTGTGTATGGAATTTCGCGACCTAAACAAGGCTTGTCCTAAAGATAACTTCCCCATTCCTTTCATTGATCAGATTCTTGATGAGTGTGCGGGAAGCCAAATATTTTCTTTTATGGACAGATTTTCGGGATATAACCAAATCCAGATCAAACCTTAGGACCAACAGAAGACGACATTTATATGTCCTTGGGGTACTTTTGCATACCAGAAAATGCCTTTCGGCCTTAAAAACGTCGGAGAAACCTTCCAACGTGCCATGACTTTCGCTTTTCATGATCTCAAGCACATAGTCGAAGCCTACCTTGATGATCTTTCTACTCACTCTCGCAAGAGAGTGGATCATGTTATACACCTTTGGCTAGTTTTTGAAAGATGTCGTTACTATAGAATGTGGTTAAACCCTCATAAATGCACCTTCTGTGTTAAGTCTGGTCGTCTCTTAGGATTTTTAGTTTCCAAGACTGGGATCATGGTAGATCCTCTTAAGGTTGAGGCAATACTTCAGTTTCCTCCCCTGCGCACAATTAGACAACTTCAAGGTTTACAGGGGAAAGCTAACTTTCTACATCATTTCATAGTGACCTATGCCAATATCACTAAGGGTTTTATGCACCTCTTGAAGAAAGACACTCTTTTAATTTAGGATGAGCGAGCCCAGGAGTCTTTCGACGCTTTGAAGAAAGCCTTGGTATCGGCCCCTTTGCTGAAATCCCCTGATTACAGTAGAGATTACTTGTTGTATATTTCCACGTCTACTGAGACGATTGGTATGGTTCTAGTTCAGGAGGATGATGAGCTCCATGAGCATTTCATCTACTATCTTAGTTGAAATCTAGTCGGTCCCGAGCTTAATTACTCTCATGTTGAAAATCTAGTTTTGGTTGTCATTCATGCAGTCCAACGTTTACATCACTATATATTGTTTTTCAAAACTACTGTAGTTGTTGATGTCAATCCATTTCAATACGTCCTCACCAGGCGTATCATAGGCAAGAAATATAATTAATGGATTGTCATCCTACAAGAATTTGATCTCGACTTTGCTTCGGCCAAGTCCAAGAAATCACTAGTTTTTGCAGAGTTAATATCCAATTTTCCACGATTAGACGAGGATTTTATCCATGTCGATTCATTTGTAGATGAACACATTTTTCTTGTCTCGTTGTCCGACCCCTGGTATGGAGACATTGTTTTATATCTTCAAACCTTGAAGTTTGCTCGTCATCTCTCGCAAGATGATCGGCGACGTATTAGATATCAAGCCAAAAAGTATACCATTGTCGGTGACACTTTATATCGTCGAGGAATAGACAATATCTTGCGTCGTTTCTTAACTCACGAGGATATTGAGTCCATCCTAAACGATTGCCAAAAAGGGGCTTGTGGTGGTCACCTATCCGGGCTTGCGACAACCCAAAAAATCCCGCGAGTCGGTTATCTATGGCCCACTATCTTTAAAGATTGTATCGAAGAGGTTAAGAAGTGTCACGCCTGCCAGGTGTTCACTCGAAAAATTTGCTCGCATCCAACCTCTCTTCACCCAGTCACTACCGTCGGTCCCATCACCAAGTGGGGGGTAGATTTCGTCAATTGCAACCCAACATCGGCTGGGGGGCACCAACATATTATCGTGGTCGTCGACTACTTCACTAAGTGGGTCGAGGCCATGCCTACTGTAAAATCCGATGGGAATACTACAGCCTTCTTCGTGTTCAACCAAATTATCGCTCGGTTCGATATCCTGAGTGAGATTGTCACTGATCATGGCAGTCACTTTCAAAATGAAATGATGGTATAACTAGCATGTAAGCTGGGGTTTAGACATGGTCATTCATCCCCTTATTACCCCCAAGAAAATGGACAAGTACAAGCCGTCATCAAGTCTCTCAATACCATCTTGCAAAAAATTGTCAGTCGGAGAAACTCCAATTGGCACATCATGCTATATCCCGTGCTTTGGGCATACTGAAAGTTGATCCTTCCCATTGAATGCAAAATCCCTTCTCTCAAGATGGAAGTCGAGCTCCTACCTGACACTTCGGATTTAGAGTGACTCCTTGTGCACCTAGAGAGTCTTGACGAGCAGCGTTGGGATGCCTTTATGGCTATCGAGGCAAACAAGAAATGTGTTAAGGTTCAGTAAGACAATTTTGTCTATCCCTGGTTGTATTTTGAGGGTGACTTGGTCCTCTTGTATGATCAAGCCAAGAAACCGCTAGGGGTAGGCAAGTTTAAACCCATGTGGAACGGTCCTTACATCGTGCGACAGGTCCTAGAAAAAGGAGCCTATGAGTTGAAATATTATGAAGGGAATAAGTTGGTCGAGCCTAGAAATGGGCTCTACTTGAAAAGGTACTACGCTTGAGTCCCAGGCTTGGGCAGAACTCTTTGTATACTAATGTAAATTTAGTGTATATACATCTCTTTTTCTTTAGCTTGCTTATCACATTTTCCCTTTGTTGGCAGATGTCAACGGAGTCTTTGGTCTACCTAGGATTCGCAGATGAAGCTAGTCATCATACACGAAACTTGGCCCGCTTGGGTGGTTTACTCACCCGAGGGTCTACTGGTATCTTCAGGTGGTGCATGCCTAGGGCCATCCACGAATAACGTGGCTGAATATAGCGTCGTAATAGAACTTTTGCACGATGCTATCTCGCATGGTATCCTCTCTTTACAAGTTCGTCTGGATTCCCAGTTAGTAGTATGTCAGTTGAACGGTCGTTACCGTGTGCGTGATCCTACTTTACTCCATCGAATCCTACGGGTACGTCTTTTAGAACGACAATTTTATTTTATTACATATTATCACATTCCTAGGAGTTCTAATCATGTATCCGATGCCTACGCTAATTATGTTTTAGATTAGCATTTGTCACATTAATAAAGCAAAGAAAACCATTAACTTAATGTACACATTGTAAGATATAAGTAAAGCCGAAGCTCCCTTTTTATATATTTCAAAAATATGGTGTTTATATTACAAAAATTGGGGCTAAAATCCTCAAAATACATATACAACCGATATACATATCCCAAGACATCTACGCCTGTGGCGCCGGATGTGCCTCATGATAGAAAACCACGGCGTTTGTGAGACACTGGAAGAGTCGTACCCATGCTCTAGGTAGACCAACCACCTGTCGCTTCATGGCTTTAGGTAGATCCTCCACCTGAACCATAGGAATCCTCTGTGTCAAACAAGACAGGTTACCCTGCACGTTCTATAGGACCCACTCTACTTCTCCTCCCACCGCCTCATCTCCCTAGTTCCTCCGTCTATGTCGAAGGAATCCCTCTCGCCGTTGTGGACCCACGTCTGCGATTACAAATGTATCTAGTTAATTTTCAAACACCATTCAAAAATACTTTTGTTCCTTAAATACAAAAATACAAAAAAAATGAAATATGTAAAAACTTTTTACCTATGGCTCCATAAGCGGCCCCTGGTGGAAGAGGTATATTTGGGTCTCCTTTGAAATCGATCCCCGCATAGGGATAGTCATCCAGAGAAATGATTTGTCTTCGCCACTAGAAGAAAAAATCATCATTGTAGGGTGTCGACACCCTACCTCCCCCCTGTCGTTTCATGACTTCGATCCACCATGCCATAGCTGGATCACGTGGTCCCCTAGGAAGGATCTCCACTCTAGTTCCCAGACCTTGAACCCGCTCGAAAAAGACGCTGCAAGGAATAAAGGAAAACCCAAAGTTTTTCTTCCCCCCCTGTTTACACTCTATCAATTGACTTTTCATATTGGTCAACAGTGAGGTACACCAATCATAGACAGTGGGTCTCGCACACTCCACTGCATAAAACATAAGCGGACTGGATACTTGATGAAACGAGGCTGAACCTATAATCCTGGTAAGCACGAGCACAATGATCTTCAAACTGAGGTCATTGATTGCTCGGATGGGGATTTGACTTCCCACCATGGGAGTCCCTGCTACACAGTGGGCTTCGATATACTCCTCGACCTTCATCCAACTCCCTGCTCCAGCGCGCCATAGATGGATCACATGGTCCCCTAGGAAGGATCTCCACTCTAGTTCCCAGACCTGGAACCCACTCGAAAAAGAAGCTGCAAAGAATAGAGGAAAACCTGAAGTTTCGCTTCCCCCCCTGTTTACACTCTGTCAATTGACCTTTCATATTGGTCAACAGTGAGGTACACCAATCATAGACAGTGGTTCTCGCACACTCCACTTCATAAAACATAAGCGGTCTAGATACTTGATGCAACGAGGCCGAACCTATAATCCCGGTAAGCACGAGCACAATGATCTTCAAACTGAGGTCACTGATTTCTCGGATGGGGATTTGACTTCCCACCATGGGAGTCCCTGCTACACAGTGGGCTTCGATATACTCCTCGAAATTCATCCCACTCCTTGCTCCACGTGACTTGAGGTCCACAACCTCTCCTCGGCGTGATAAACCAGTCAGGAAGTAGATGTCCTCTACTTCGATCCTTAACGGTTGTCCATCAAGGATAAATCTCTCACTATCAGGATCCCAATAACCCACCAACATTTCCAACAACCTCACTTGGGCCCTCATTCCTTTGAGAGCCCAAAACTTGTACAAGCCACATCTTTTTAAAGCCGCTTGAGCCACCGGATCCCGATCCACAGTGGCATCTACCTCCTCATGCTCTCGCTGTCTCCATTCCAAGACCATCCTGCAAGAAACAAATCGATTTTTGAGTTAAGAACCCCTCTTTTTTGCCAATTGCGTACATATACGCGGCTTACTTGCCCACAACCACATGTATGTCTCAATACATGCTTCCTATGGTTAACACAGGGGCGTATACCTAGTTGTACACGCGACTTACACAAGGAAACCCGCGTATGCTGAAAATCCTAATTTGCGCCCTAAAAAAATAAAAAAAATGGGAACCTAATTCAAAAATATAATCCACTGAATTTGAAGAGGATGAGATGAAGAGTTACCTAATCCATACTGTGTGTGATTCCGTTTCCCGATGCTCCCGCAATCATAGTTTGAATCCTGGAGGTATATTTGGTCCAAATTGCACTATTTGGGTAAAAATCAAAATGACAGTAATTTTTTATTTTATTACTATTTATGAGTTATTTTTACCCACTTTATATAGTTTCATGCCATTTTTTAACCTAATGGATTAATTCAAGAATGGTTTTAAGTTGGTTTTGTAGTTTTGACTCAATTTTCTTGCGGATTTCAACGTCATGGTTGGTCGTTCATCTCCTCAGGCAGGTATTTTCATAACCTAGCATATAGGATAGGTATTTATTCCATTGTGCATTTCGCATTATCCTCCAAATACCTCTTTTTATACCTTAGGTACGAACCCATTTATTGCGACGCATAACCCTCCATCTTCTATAAGTAACATCGTTAATAAATGGTAGAGACTCACCAAACATGGGTACCCTAGTTAGATCCTTTTTTACATTTGGTACCCATGCCGAGTTTTTTCCTTAGGACCGGGAGTCCATTATAATTCAATACATCACTTTATTATGAACCTCATTTCTCATTCATACACATGCGGCCCCATTTCCCACGGACTCCCAAAAATGAGTCTTAATTAATCTCTTTTCCGACTCGTCTAAAAAACCGAAAATATTGCCAAGTGATTTGTCCCTTTCACACTCGTTAAAATTGGATTTGAAAGGTCATGAGTCTTAGTTAATCTCTTTTCCGACTTGTTATCAAAAATAGAAAGCATCGTCGAGTGAACTTGTCTTTTTCACACTCGTAAATTGGATTTGAAAAGACGTCTATTTGGCACAAGTTTACCCCTTTTTCACACCAAATATACTAAAAGACATAAAAAAAGACATTTTTTAACGTTAAGTTGTGATTGCCTCTCATGCCCACTTGCAGTATTGAGCATTTAACCGATTCTTGCTTTGCATTATAAACCGTTGCCTAAGCAGTTTTTGCATCCTCAACCAAGCAGAGCCTTGTTTATATCCTTCACAATTTGACACCCTATACCCTAGAGGGAACATCACCCTGAGTGTCCATATCCTGCATGCACTCCCCTGCATTGAGCATAGGTGCGTTCCACTGCTGGTACTAGTTTTTGCTTACTTGCGACACTCGTTCCCTCCTATGTATCATAGCATTCATTTGTTATGAAAAAACAAAACAAGACGGGCGAGAAGGGAGTACTATATTGTAATTGGAAGCAATCATGTTGCCTTTGAACATAGCACAAAGTTATCGAGTCCTTGCGTCATCATAATTTTGGGTTTAGCATGGCCTTAGGAAGTTGATCTAGTTATAGAGTTTTCTCTACCAATTGGTTACTCTTCCAGTCCCTATAGAGAACATTATTGATGCCTCCTGCATCTAATAGTCACATCATTGAGTCCATGCTGCTGGAGTCCACCATGTCTCATGCTCTTGTTCAAAGGAATTCTATCAACCTGTGTCGGCCACTCTTCAGAAATCTTGACTTTGCATGTCGGCCATACCCTCAGTTTCTCCCAGAATCACATGATACTATGGTCTTATTATGCACCCTGGCCCTACTTTCATCATTGGTAGGTCACCTTGAACCCAACAATCGACACTTCATCATTGGTCGTTGACTGGGTGGTTTCCCTTGTGTTCGACGACAAGACATTTATTCACACTTTGGGATTCATGCAGTGTATTGGTTTCCATTAGCCTTATTGGTGGTTTCCTCGCCTTTGTTAGTAGTTTTCATCATTGGCTACTATTCAGAGGGTCTTTTTCGTGTACCGCTTTCACTTGGTACACATGAAAGACGCACAGGATCATTGGTTCATGAACATATTCTTCGTTCGATCTCCACCAAATCATGAAGCTCCTACTTTGTTCCTCGTGCTGAATGATGATAGATGCCTTAATGCTCTCTTTTCAGTGGGTCTTTGTCCATCGACTTCAGCTCATTTATTCTGGATATGAGACCTAGAGTTTTGTGAGTGCCTTGAGGCTTGCAGTCATTAGTGGCAGGCTCTCTCGCCATTGACATATGCGAATACATCAATGTCTCTTGATCAATGGATTTCTCAAGTGTTCGACACCAACTCCTTTATCTGCACTTGTAGAAATGTACTCGGTGCCTTGATACCTACTTTCATTATTGGTAGGTTGTCTCGTGTTTGTTAACGATATACCTCAATGAATGGTAATCAAACGATGTCTCATCATGTTCGATCTCAACTCCTTTCTTCACGTGATGTAGACTTGCACCTTGGCGGATTGTGTAGAAGACTTGAAGACATCACTATGTGGCCGCAGCTTTCCTGAGTTGTTGCTTCTCTTTCATTGGACCAACACCTACTCGACTTTAGTGATCATGGGAGATCAGATTGTACGTCATGGTATACAGATATCTTCAGATTGATTTTGAGACTGGTTTCACTGGGCCTTGTTCGTGACTATGACCTCTTTTGGCATATAACCACATTCGTATTTGCCTATTCATGGCCATGAACACTTGTTTGGTATATTTTTCACATGGATCTGCATTGTGTTCTTGACAACCATGTATGCAAAGTCAGTACATAATGTAATAAGCAATTGAGTTCGTCCATCTGGTTCTCTACCACTCCACTCCTGGGTTATTTATAATGTATTTCGGCCATCGCAGATATTCCTCTGACCTCACACATTAGGGGGCATATGTTATAACGAGATTTGCCTCACCATTGCTATCTTTCACAGAGGGCCCTTTTCTATTTCCCTATGTAGACTTGTCATCCCTTTTTGATGAATCCAGAGCCAAAAGTATACATTTTTCCACATAAATGCCCCCTATCAGCTATGCAAGATGCATATACGCTGGCTGCTCCACTACAACCCACGTACATTGGGATTTGTGCCAAAAAATACAAACTGAGGTCGGGTTTCCATGTCATGATAGAAGATCTCTGATCCTTGGCCTTCCACATACTAGAAACGTTCCGACTCAGCCCTTTAGTTGCATTCTTAAGGCTATAAAAGCACAATTTCAAGCTATGGAAAAGAACAAGAAAGCATTTCACTTTGAGAGAAAACTTACTCTGGAGAAATTACTTCATATTGAGTCTGCATCCCTTTACCCCTCAAGTCTAAACATCGTGTTCAGCCCCCAAGCTCTTTCCTTATTGTTGAGAGAACCTCATTGACTCTCTTCTATGAGCTTGCCTTTGGTGGAGGATTGAAGTGGTGGAGGCCCAGTTGGAAGGAACTTGGTTTTTTGGTTTCGAACCGTGCCAACACGGAAGTCTGTAATGTTGTCACTTCTGCTGATCAATTATTAATAGAAATACTCTTTTCCCGTCCTATTGGTATCTTGCAAATACATGATTATTATCCATGGGCATGTTTGTAATGTTTATTAATGGATTATGTTATCTAATGTGCTAACCCCTTTATATCATCACTATATACTTGCTTCACTCGTTTGTTAAGAACTTATTGCAGGTATAAAGCTTTGGGTCGAAGTGCTCAATGGTGGAACATCATCAAACGTTGGATTGAGGTAGGCCTCTTTCTTGTCTTGCACATTAGTTTATATAGTATATGTTGGAATTGAGTTGATTTATGCAGTCATACCTGTCTGTTGTGGTTTACCCTTGGCTATAGAGATTTTTTCCCTCGTAACAATCTCTTTATTAAAAGTTTCTTCTAATTCGTCTGATAATGAAATGACAAAAGACTCTTCTAATACACAATCTTCAAAATAATCTTCTCCAACCTCAGATATTTTAGATGAAAGAAGAGCCTCAGTTTTTTAAAATCCTTTTTTCAACAATAATGGTGATTCAGATCCTCAATCCCCTCAACATAAGAAGCCAAAGTGGGTCAAAAAAATTCTCAAAGATGTTCATTTAGATTAAATGAACAAAACAAAAACTAGGGGATCTTCAAGAGCATAAGCTAATTTTTCTCATGCTTCCACTGAACCTACTTATTTTGCTAAAGCAACTGGACATACAGAATGGCAGGAAGCAATGATTAATGAATATGATTCAGTACTTGCAAATGGGACTTGGAACTTAGTTGATTGTCCACATGATGTTAATCCCATCGGTTGTAAGTGGGTTTATTGAGTAAAGTACAAGCCCAATGGTAAAAATTGACAAGTACAAAGTAAGACTTGTTGCTAAAGGTTTTTCTCAACAGGAAGGAATTGATTATGGAGAAACTTTTGCACCCAGAGCTAAATGGAATACTATCACAATGGTTATCAATTTGGCTGCAGATAATGGTTAGAAATTACATCAAATGGATGTCAAAAGTGTCTTTCTAAATGGTGATCTAAAGGAAGATATTTTCATGACTCAACCACAAGGGTTTGAAGCTAAAGGACAAGAACATAAAGTTTGAAAACTTGTGAAGGATTTATATGGCTTGAAACGAGATCCTCGAGCTTGGTATGCAAAAATGGATGAGTACCTACAAAAGGTGGGTTTTTCAGCGAAGTGAATCAGATGATACATTGTATTTTTGAATGCAAAATAAGCACATAGTGATACTTGTACTCTATGTTGATGATTTAATCATAACATGAAATAATGAAGCTCACATCAAACTGGTTAAGGAAGAACTTAAAGCAGGGTTCAAAATGACTGATTTATGGACACTTCATTATTATCTTGGAGTTGAAGTATCTCAACATCCTAACCAAACATTCCTTAGTCAAACTAAGTATGCCACTGAATTGTTAAATAAATTTGGCATTAAATATTGTAAACCTTCTCTTACCCCCATGGAGTAGAAATTGAAACTTTCAAAATTTGAAGGGGGGGAATTGGTAAACAGTACAAAGTACATTCAATTGGTTGGAAGTCTCATTTATTTGACAAATACTCGACCAGACTTGTCATATTCAGTCAGTATGCTTTCAAGGTTTATGCAGGAACCAAGGGAAAGCCACTGGAATTCAGTAAAAAAGGTATTGAGATACATTCAAGGTACAAAATATTTCAGTCTTCTCTACAAAAGGAACAAAAAATTTACACTTGTTGGATATTCAAATGTTGATTTTGCAGGTGACATTGATGGTAGAACATTCACTTCAGGCTATTTAATGAATATGGGTTCAACAACAATATCTTGGAATTGCAAAAATCAAACAACAATTGCCAATTCTTCAGAAGAGGCAGCGTACATATCAGCTTGGGAAGCATTATGTGAGATTGTATGGCTACGCAGAAATTTACAGGATCTTGGTGAAACTTAGAAATCACCAACTACCTTATTGATCGACAATCAGTCAACAATAAAGATGGCCAAGAATCCAATATTTCATTCAAAGACTAAACATGTCGACACCAAGTACCACTTCATCAGATTGTTCATCATCAAAGACATCATCAAGCCTCAGTTGTGTCCATCTGAAGATCAAACTTCAGATATTTTTACCAAACCTTTTGGTAGAATAAAGTTCACTAAGTTCAGAGATGAACTTGGTATTTGTAAAAATGAACTTTAGGTTTAAAGGGGGGATTGTTAGCCTCATAATCCTAAAGTTTTATAGTCTAAGTATTTTCTAGATTAAATGTTTTTAAGAAATTATTTTATTCTAGTTTGTTAGGATAAGGACACCTAGCTTCTATGTAAAGGACACCTATCATACTCATGTGATTATGTGATTGGTTGTTCTCCTGGTTTTTAGTTTAGAGTTGAGCTATATAAACTATCTCCTTCTTCAAGTGAGGTTAATAAGTAGATTATGAGTTCTCACTTCAGATTGTAATTACTTTTTCCTTATCAATAAAATTACATGTCTGAGGACACTTTGTCAACAACTCAGTCTTGTTGATCCACTCAAGTATAAACCTGTTTTAAACCATTTATATTCTGATGGGTACTAGGCTTACACCTACAACAGTCTAGGTGTGACTTCTAGTGCTAACAGAACACTCTAATCCTCTCTTCTGTGAAAAATACAATCACCATTGACAAAACCACTCTTTAATTTGTTGTGGCCTACTTACAAGTTTTGCGAGCCAAAGAAACACTGCTACAAACTCAAACTCAACTTATTCACAACGCACTAGAGCGAGAGAATATTCGAAAACATTTTGAACTAGTCATTGTTCATAACCCTCTTTTCGAAGACAAAGAAGATGATAATGTCGATTCATATCAACAACTAGCACAGTAGCCACTCAGTGAACTAGATCCAAATTCAAGTACAGATCAACTTACTCTTTACAAACGGATCATTAGATCCTGGTAAGAAATCAGGCAGAACAGGCATAGAACCGGTATCGGATATGAAAATGATGTCACCTTTCATAATCTGGATTACACCAAACCAATCCAGTTTCAGAGTGTTGGACTCCTACAAGAAAGTTCAGATTCAACTGCTCTAGTTCAAGCGCATATTTCAATATGCCAATGTTGTTAGTGAGTTGGCCATATGGAAGATTAGTGCTTCGATATTAATCCTTGTGAGCATTGTAGACATCAGAACTATCCTTCAAATAAGTGTTTCAAATGCAAGACAGTTGCAAGAATAAAGAACCACTACGGGTGGATGGCTTCTTGGCGATGGTCATCAATAGCCCAGAAGATATGTCAGTCACACTAACGAATTCAATCCCATGTATTGACACATATTGCAGTGGAAATTTTTTATCTTCTCACCTTGTCCCTAATAGGGGGGAAACAACATCAATGATTGACAGCCAGGCTTCCAGTTTTGAAGTCTTATGAGTCGAACAATAACAAGCAAGCATGATTGTTTTGTGATTTTCCTTAAACCGCCACTTAGTAGAAGACATAAAGCTTCTGCTAGACAATGATTTGTGGTTTTCCTTAAAACACCACTTAGTAGAAGACTTACAACTTCTGCTAGAAAACAGTTTATGGTAATCTTTAAACCATCATTCGAGAACACTTCCCATTAGCAGAAGACACCATCTTCGGCTTCTAGCTAACTTAGGAAATGTTCCATAAACCATTGAGCCTAGAGCATGGTTCCAAAGTTTGTGGTCATCCTTAAACCACCAGATTGGTTTTTGGTCTTCCTTAAACCATTATCATCATTCGGTTTATGGTCATCCCAAAACCACTAGATTCAAAAGCACATTCATCCATCAGTAGCTGCACACTTCCAGTTTTCAGCTGCCCACTTTCAAATATCAATTCTCACCTTGGACTCATATAAACCCCTTCATATTAAGGGGGGGAATGTTGGAAACATAATCCTTTGAGGTTACCCACTTGAAGAAATATGAAACATCAAGTGATAGTAACAATCAACAGGAGTCCAAGAGACCTTGGAATGTGAATCCAACGATCATGACTATGTTTATATGTGTGTGTATAATATCTTTAATAATATGTGCATTCACGCTTATTTTAATTTAGTGTTCCAACACTCCTCTTGTCAAATACTAAAGTTCCTTTTGTCAATTTCATTGAATATGATGGGAGAGTGCTTTGTAGAAAAACTCAATGTGATGTTTGATTTCCAAGAAAATGAAAAGGTTCTTGAGGAAACTAGATATTCTTTAAGAAAAATCTAATGCATGGGAGAGACATAGGCAGAGATAAACATTTGCAACACTATAAAAAAAAATATTATAGAATGAGTTACTTAACCAAAGATATATTTTTTCTTGCATTCTAAGATGCAAAGGAAACAATCAATATTTTTGTAGGAAGAAGATAAAACAAAACATGACACATGATTTACAAATAACTTTAAAGGAGTATAACTTTCATTTTAAAGGGGTTTGAACAATATCGCATGCTCAAATCTCAATTTAATATTCTCTCAGGAGTAGAGCCATAAAAACCATGATACTTGAAGTAATTCTCTGAGGAGATTTTTCAAAAATGGATTCCAATTGTAACTTGATTGAGATTCCAAATGTAACTTGATTGAACATCATAAATAGGCCTATTCCCTTTACAAATATCCATGGAATAAATAAACAATAATAAAAACATGTGTTCTTATGAGAAGGGATGGGGATTTTGGACCTGGAAATGAGTGAAAGATCCTGTAAGAAGAAAACTTAGAAATAATCAAGAAAATCCTAATTCCATGGATTATAGTGTACCAATGCAAACAACATGACATATGACTAACAATGCTTTGACGTATACCTTGCTTTTGTTGTTATTAATTTTTCCTCCCGAAGCCCTTAGAAAAATTTGTAGGATATGTTTGAATCTTCTCGCAATGATTGATGAGGTCGCCCCTAGGAGAAGAGTATCATCTGCAAATTGGGAGTGATTGATCTCCTTTTCTCTTGGACCGAATGTGAGTCCTGGAAGTCTTCCAATTCTTCTTTCATGTTCCAATCTGTTGCTTAAGGCTTTGACCATCAATATGTATAAAAGAGGGGAAAGGGGGCAGCCTTTTCCGACTCCTCTGATGGCTTTAAAGAAGGGGGTTGGTCTACCATTCACCATTGGAGCGATCCAAGAGAATTCAATGCAACTTGGACCCATTCAATGATTTTTTTGTCAAATCCAAACTTCCCCGTGACATTATAAAGAAAAGAATGTTTCACCCTATCAAATGCATTTTCCATATCTAACTTAATAACCATGCCTTTGTCATTTTTTATTCAGCTTTGAAAAAATTTCACTTGGACAAAGATGATGTTGTCTATTATTTGCATGTTCACCAAGAAGGCTCCTTGATTGACTGAGATAAGGAAAGGGATTAAAGGTTTGAGTCTATTCACAATTATTTTGGATATTATTTTGTAGGAGGAATTGCATAATGAGATAGGGCGAAATCTGGAAAAGGAAGAGGGATTAACTTCCTTTTGGATCAGAGCGGGGAAGGTCGAGTTGGTAGCCCCACTAACTTTATTTTTCCTTAGGGTGTAATTTACCATTTTTTTGAGGTGAGATTTAATGGTATCCCAGAAGGCCTTATAGAAGTGGATTGAAAATCCGTCAGGTCCTGGGGCTTTTTCTTTCTCAAAACTCCATACTACCCTTTCGAACTCTTCTTCAGAAAATTATTTTAGGAGGGTCTCATTGTCTTTATTGGTAATTTTTCGAGTGAGATGTTGAATCATATCTTCTTCACTTTCTATTGTGTGTTCTTATTCATCTACAGTGAACATGAATTTGTAATGCTGGAAGGCAACTTCTTTTATTTGTTCATAATCTTCGAGGGTTTTCCCTTCATCATTTTGGATTTTGGTGATTGTATTATTTTGCTGGCATATATTAGCTTGTTTATGGAATAAATACATGTTTTGATACCCATCTTGAAGCCATAAGCTTCTTGACTTTAAACACCATTGCTCTTATGCTTTCCTGAATGCTTCATGAAATTTAAGATTCGCTTATTTGTCTCTGTTTAAAATTTCTTCATTCACATCTCCATCTTCTATTTCTTGTTGAATATTGGCCAGAGAATTAATCATATCCTCCCTGCATTGGAAAGGGGGGGACAAAGGAGGATTTTTCCCAAGATTTCAGAGCCAATTTGACTACTCTGAGTTTTCTTTCCCAAATGTAATTAGGGGAACCTAAAATGTAGGTAGCCCAAACTTGTTTAACCAAGGAGAAAACTTCATTACTGTGAAGCTAGAGGGGGTTAAAGCGAAAGGGGATTGTGCCAAGGTCGATGGGGGGATCAAAGGAATAGGAAACTTGTTTATGATATGAAACAACATAGGGGAGGATTTGGGAGGAAATGGAGAAGGGGAGGAGGAAGAAGTTGATATGAATCAAGAAGTGATCAAGGCACGATGCGATGAAACTGGGGCCCGATCTTTTATTACTCCATGTGTACTTAACTTTTATTGGTTTGACATCCATCATGTCCCATTCAGAAATGAGATATTCCATTTTTTCCCTCACAACATCCCTAACCTAGATGCCCCCTCACTTTTCATTGTTGCTCAGAGTTTTGTTAAAGTCACCAACTATGATAATTGTCTAAATTTCTATCTGGTTTTTCATTTGTGAGATGGTGGCCCAACATTATTCTTTTTCAGATTTCCTTGTTGGAATATAGATGTTGAAGATTAAGAACTTTTTACCACTTTGGGTATTTTTT
Organism: Picea engelmannii; assembly: GCA_009831015.1. Taxonomy (NCBI): domain Eukaryota; kingdom Viridiplantae; phylum Streptophyta; class Pinopsida; order Pinales; family Pinaceae; genus Picea; species Picea engelmannii. Next base: position 14,011 of record ML818540.1, on the reverse strand, counting down.
AGAGTTGTTAGAAGCCAATGGTTTGCTTGATTATGAGCTTCAAGGGAGAACTATGAGGGGTCCTAGAGTGTGAGGATTCCCCCTGAGGCACCTCGAGAGATGATTACCATTCCTTCTCTGATTGAGAATGCTTTCTTTCCTACCTTTAGTAAGATGATAGCTGATTTTTATTTTTTGATTAAATCTCTAAGAGCCTCAACTTTAAATTTACTGCCGAGACCCCTGCAATTCCAAGATTATTTTATCTTCAACATTTTAATTTAACAAACTTTTCCAAATTACTTTAATGCCACATTCTTGAAATAGTCATGATTTTTTTTTTAAGTTTTTGGGTATGAAAATGGACATATTAGCTCCAAAAACCTATTCCAATCTGTTCTTCACGTCGTTATCTTTCCAACAAGTTCTTGTTTGCACAATTTGGATTCTTGGAGGTCAAGTTATGATCTCTAGAAGGTGAAAACTCAATGGCTATTGATTTTCCCTATAGTTCAATCTTGACCATTGATTTATAAATTCCATCCTATTTATTGTTAATGATTACAGAGGCGTGAGACATCCTCCAGAACACAAACTGAGAGAGTCAGCCTGAGAGAGAGCCCATTAGTGTTGGGTATGTGTTATATTCTTTGCATGAGTAGTAGTGTCTGAGCGTATGCGCCAGGCACACAGGGAGGTTAGAAGGGGGGGCGTTGCCTCGAGAAATGTGACACCTACCTCGGGAAACGTGTCATGTATTTATGTGGTTTTTCAGAACATGGTTTTTGCCAATGGTTTTCTATTTTCGGTTAAGGAATTAGGGTTTTGCATTAATCCAGGTCATTGGGTTAGGGTTTTGGATGTCGCTGGCTCCTATATGTATATTGTATTGTAAACAATGTAACACTGTGAATGAATATATAATATGTTGGTTTTCCCGGTTTGGGTTTCCAAGGGAAAAATCTCGGTGTAATGTTTGTATTTGCCATTGTATCTTTTCTGTTCTTTTATGAATATCTGTTTGCAGTAGATATTGTACAAGGTTAGTATTTACATATGGTATAAGAGCTTTATTGGCTTCAGGGGGACGCCTTTGTGGTCAAGGGTTTGGCTCGGGACTGTGATAAGCCTTGTTACAGTGGGAGATCTACGGTATTGTTTTTCAGGTGAAAATAAATGGCATACAATTCAAAGATGGAGATCGAGAAGTTTAATGGGAAAAGATTTTAGTTGTGGAAGATCAAGATGGAAGATATTTTGGTGGACAGAGATCAGTGGATCGCGGTAGATCCAGGTACTGCACCTACAGGAACTTCTGCGGATGACTGGAAAAAGATGGATCGGAAGGCAAAGAGCACAATCCGCCTGTGTCTCTACGATTCAGAGGAATCTACAACCAAGGATTTATGGGAAAAGTTGGGGAAGTTGTATCAGTCTAAGTCCCTGGTAAATAAACTATTCCTGAGAAAGAATTTGTATAACTTGAGGATGAGAGATGGAGACTCGGTGGCAGAGCATTTGAACACCTTCAATATTGTGGTAAGTCAGTTAGTATCTGTTGAGATTAAAATTTCAGATGAAGATGAATGTATCAATTTGTTATGTTCTTTACCAGACTCGTGGGATAGTCTGGTTGTGGCCATAGGTAGTAATACAACTTCTTTGAAGTTTGAAGAAGTGGTCTCATTCTTGTTGTCGGAGGAGATGAGATGAAAAAATATGGAAGGACATAGCACATACGCATTATTTGCAAGAGGACGTTCCCAGGAAAGAAATAGATCTAATTTCTCAAGTGGGAGATCTAAGTCTAAGGGTAGATATAAATCTCCCAGAAAGTTTGTAAGGGTATGTTGGAGGTGTGGAAAAGAAGGACACTACAAGAAGCAATGTAGATCCAAAGTTGATAAAAGAAGGGATTTGAAGAATCTTCTTCTACAAAAGAAAAGACCTCCAAGGAAGAAGGAGGGGATGTGTACTTGGCCTCTTCAAGCACACATGCAGATCATGAGGCATGGTTGGTTGACTCTGGTGCATCCTTTCATATGACTCCCCATAGGGAGTGGTTCTGCGAATATGAAAAGTATGATGGAGGTAATGATTCGACAACCAGAATCATAGGAAGAGGAAGGGTCAAGTTGAGGCTCATAGATGGAAGGATTAGAACACTTCATGGTGTTCTGCACATTCCAGGTATGGCCAGAAATTTGATTTCTATAAGAAAAATGGATGATGCAGGGGTAAAAATAATTTTTGAAAAGGGAACTTGTAGGATGGTTCGAGGAGCAATGGTATTGATGAAGGGAGTTCAGTTTGGAACTCTATATAAGCTGCTAGGAAGCACTATTAGCGATGGGTGTAATAGCTTCATTGTTACTGATATTGGAGTTGAAGAAGAAAGAACTCCTACAGTCTCTGGAGAAAAGTTTATGTTGTGGCATCAAAGACTGGGGCATATCGGAGAGAAGGGTCTTCGACTACTACATGGTAAAGGTATGGTTTAAGGTATGTCTAATTTCTCTCTGGATTTTAATTTCTGTGAACATTGTCTATATGGGAAGCAAAATCAGGTAAGATTCCCCTCTGGTGCAACGAGGGCAGAAGGAATTTTACAACTAGTTCACAATGATGTTTTTGGACCTGTGTCGGTCCCATCATTGGGAAAATCTGTGTACTATGTCCCATTTATAGATGACTTCTCGAGGAAAAATTGGATATATTTCCTTAGGAAGAAATCTGAAGTCTTTGACAGGTTTAAAGAGTTTAAGGATTTTGTTGAGAATCAAATAGAGAAAAGAATTAAGGTGTTGAGGACAGATAATGACGGAGAGTTCTGCGGGAATGAATTTGAAGAATTTTGTAAGAAGTGCGTTATAGCAAGGCAAAAGACTACTCCATATACACCTCAGCAGAATGGAGTTACAGAAAGGATGAACATGACGCTAATGGAAAAAGCAAGGTGCATGTTGCGTGGTGTCGTGCTAGGGGCAAGAATTCTGGGCAAAGACAGTGGGTACTACATGTTATCTGGTCAACAGATCACCCTCATCAATGTTGGGTGACAAGTCTCCACAAGAGGTATGGACTGGTAAGGAACCTTCTTTCACACATCTTAAGGTATTTGGTTGCGATCTTAAGGTATTTGGTTGCGATGCATATGTTCCAAAGGAAAACATGAGTAAGCTGGATAAGAAGGTTGAAAAATGTATCTTTATTGGATATAAAGATGGTCTAAAAGGTTATAAGCTTTGGAACCCAGAAACTAAGAAGGTAGTGTATATCCGAGATGTGGTATTTAGAGAAATGAAGGATGTTAAACATGAAGTCCTACCAAGTAAGGAAGAACCAAAGAAGATAGAGTTTGATTTAAAGGATGATGAATCAGGCTCTACAGAAGAACATGAATAATAAGAAGAAGATCCTAATACTCCAGTATTGAGGAGATCGGATCGAGAAAGAAGGCTACCGGAAAGGTATAGTCCATCTGATTTTCGTTCAAATTTTGCTTGCTCTATTACTGATGATGATCCTAGAACTGTCAAGGAGGCAGTGGATTCAGAGGATGGAAATCTCTGGAAAAGGGCCATGGAAGAAGAAATGGCATCTTTGGATAAGAATGAGGATTGGGATCTAGTGGAGTTGCCAACTAGAAGAAAGCCCACTGGCAGCAAATGGGTATTTAAAAAGAAGTTGAATGCAGAAGGAAAAGTGGAGAAATACAAAGCTCGGTTAGTAGCAAAGGGTTATTCCCGGGTTGAGGGAATTGATTTTGGTGAGGTTTTTTTTCATGTTGCCAAGTTAACCTCTATAATATTTTTGTTATCTGTTGCTACTGAATTTGATTTTGAAGTAGAACAGATGGATGTGAAGACAACATTCCTGCATAGGGATCTAGAAGAAGAAATATTTATGAAGCAACCAGAAGGTTATGTTGTGAAAGGAAAGAAGGAGCTGGTATGCAAGATGAAAAAGTCCATGTATGGTTTAAAACAATCACCAAGGATGTGGTATCAAAAATTTGATACTTATATGTTGGGACTTGGCTTCACAAGAAGCAAAGAGGATCACTATATGTATTCTAAATTAATTGGTGATCATTTGATTTATTTGGTCTTGTACGTGGATGACATGTTGTTGATAGGAAACAACAAGAAGATTATCCAGGATGTGAAAACTCAGTTGTCCTCTAAATTCGACATGAAGGATCTTGGTGATTCAAATTTCATTTTGGGCATGGAAATTAAAAGAGATCGGAAAAAAAGGAAACTCTAGTTAAATCAGAGAAAATATGTCAAGACAATATTGCAGAGGTTTAATATACAGGAATGTAAATCGGTCAAGGTTCCTATTCATGTTGGTGTAAAGTTATCTACGGATCAGTGTCCCAAGACACATAAAGAAGAGGAAGACATGTCTCATGTTCCATATGTGAGTGTAGTTGGCAGTTTGATGTATGAAATGGTCTGTACTAGACTGGACATTGCACATGCAGTGGGAGTTTTGAGCATGTATATGTCAAAACTAGGGAAGGAGCATTGGACAACAGTAAAAAGGGTTTTCAGTTATTTGCGTGGCACTGCTATCTATGGATTGTGCTATGAAGGAAGACCGGGATTGGACAGAGTGGTCGATATACATGGCTTTGTGGATGCAGACTGGGCTAGAGATTTGGATCGTACGAGATCTATAAGCGGGTATGTGTTTAACCTGTTTGGAGGAGCAATAAGTTGGAAGAGCAAAAGACATGTTGTAGTGGCACTTTCAACTACAGAATCTGAATACATGGCAACCACTCATGCAAGTAAGGAAGAAGTATGGTTACAAATATTATGTTCAGGTATTGGGTTGGTACAACAAGCTGTAAGGATAGAGTGTGACAGTTAGAGTGCAATTATTTTGACGAAGAACCCTTCTTATCATTCAAACACAAAGCACATTGATGTTCAATATCACTTTGTGAGAGACATGATTGAAGAAAAGAAAGTATCACTAATGAAGGTGGACACTTTGAAGAATGTTGCAGACTCATTAAAAAAATCTGTGAGCACTGAGAAGTTCTCTTGGTGTAGAGGATCCATGGGCATTGCTGCCCTGGATTTTTGACTATGTAACCCTGTAACCCCTTGTATGCAAAGAAAACAACAAGTGGGAGAATGTTGGGTATGTGTTATATTATTTGCACGAGTAGTAGTGTCTGAGTGTATGCGTCGGGCGTGTAGGGGGGTTAGAGGGGGGGCCGCTGGTATCGGGAAACGTGACACCTACCTTGAGAAACGTGTCATGTATTTAGGTGGTTTTTTGGCACATGGTTTTTGCCGGTGGTTTTCTATATTTGGTTAAGGAATTAGGGTTTTGGACTAATCTAGGTCATTGGGTTATGGTTTGGATGCCGCTGGCTCCTATATGTATATTGTATTGTAAACAATGTAACACTATGAATGAATATAGAATATGTTGGTTTTCCTTGTTTGGGTTGCTAGGGGAAAAATCTTTGTGTAATGTTTGTATTTTCCATTGTATCTTTTCTGTTCTTTTCTGAATATTTGTTTGCAGTAGATATTGTACAAGGTTAGTATTTACAATTCTTTGTGTGTGTTGTTCCTCTCTGAGATGGAGAAGGAACGTTTTTTGTACCCTAGTGTGGGGTGAGGAAGCCCATGAGTTGGGTGTACCCATGAGATGGGTGTGTGGTTCCTCTCTGAGACAGAGATGGAATGTTGTGCCCTTGTGTGAGATGGTGAATCCCATGAGCTAGGTGTGTGGTTCCTCTCTAAGACGGAGATGGAATGTTGTGTGCCCCTGTGTAGGGAAGCCCATGAGTTGGGTGTGTGGTTCCTCTCTGAGACAGAGATGGAATGTTGTGTGCCCCTGTGTGGGGAATCCCATGAGTTGGGTGTATCGTTCTGAGACAAAGATGAAAATATGTATTGGCCTCCTCTATGTAGAGAGTTGAGTGATGTGATACTCCAGATGATTCTCCTATGAGACACAATGATAAAGAGATCTGTTGAGTTGGACATGAATGTGATTGAGCACAGGTGTTATCCTCATTTTTGGTTATCAAGATGATGACATGATAATGACATGGTGATAGAAGATCTAGCTCTTCTTTAAAGATCATTTTCATGAAAAAAGTTACACTTGTCAGTTTCTCAAAATCACTCTTTTGGAGACAGTACGC
>ML818539.1:58828-81962 GCA_009831015.1 Picea engelmannii | reverse complement strand
AGTCAAATAATTATTATTTATCACATGTGATGATAAACAAGTGGCCTTTATTTCCACGTTCATGCGAACCACCACCGACTAAAATGATTATAACAACAAAATCTGATTCTTCGGGTTCAAAAGGAGAGTCAAACTACCCGAAGTTATCTGACAAATTAGCCGCGCCTGTGTGCTGATTACGGTTTCTTCCAGGTATTTGCTTTCTTACTCTTATAACAATTTATTTCAGATTCCTAGCTCCTTTTCTGCATAAGATTATGCCAAGTTCAAGATGACATGCAATGGCTCAATATTAGATTATTGTAAGCAGATAATCAATCATGGCATTCCAGCTGTGGTGAGTAACAAGATGCTGGAAGTAACGGACGAGTTTTTCAGAATGCCTGCGGAAGGTCGAATGGAATGCTTCAACATCCATAAAGAACAAGTCTTTATCTGGTGGGACTACCTGAGACATCACTGGCCTTCAAAACCTGCTCATTATAGGTAAAGTATTTTGTTGACATCGACTTCAATCTCAAGAAGTGAAACCTTTGTTTGTGAAATTTATTTGTTGATTGGAGGGTGGGAAACCAATTTCAAGAAGTGAAACCTTTGAATTGCATCGTTGTATTCATGCTGATCACAGAGATTTTGATGAATATTGCAGAGAAGTGGGCAGTCTGTATTGCAGGCTGGTAGGATGGTCTTTCTGTTTCAACAATTTCATTTAAAAAAAAAAAAAAAAAAAGCATCATAGAGAACAATCAAATTGTTCCACCTAGCCATCTGTGCAGTACAGTCGATATTAAGACAATGCTTGCTGAATATGTCAACAAATTTTCCAGATTTGATAGATATGAGTAGATTTAGTGGAGCTTATTTTGTAGTGGTTTGTTTAATCAAATTTACCAATTTGGCATGAACACAGAAGTTTAGAAAATAGTTATGTAATTAATCTAATTCTGGTCATTATGTATGTAAGCCCGTAAAGACATACAAGAGTGTGTGAGTGAGCTACTGTAATCTCCATGATTTGAATAATAAGACAATCCATACCTCTGCTTGGTGGAAGTAGTCCAACTTTTGGGTGAACCACTTAAAATCTCTTTGTTTAAAATCTGTGTGATTGTGTTTTCCACATTTACAATTATATCAAGTGATCAGATAGATTTTGGTGGACAATTATATCAAGTGATCAGATAGATTTTGGTGGGAAATCCGTGATACAAGTAAACCAACCGTCATCCGAGGGGTGGCAAAATCTAGTTAGACATCCGTGAGGCGAAATCTGGTTGTGAGAGCAATGTTTCTCTATCAGCGCTAGTGTCGCTGCATAAGGGGAGAGCGTTGTTTTTGTTAGTGGACTTCTGGATTTTCACTATTAGCATTTCAGCCCTGGCATTTATATAATGGATTTTCACTATTAGCATTTCAGCCCTGGCATTTATATAAAGGAAGGTGCGTCGTTCAAATTAAAAGATTTGCAGTTTTTTTTTTAATGTTTTTTAAAGAGGGTGCGGATCTGATATAAACGCTTGGTGCGAGGTAGAGGGTGCACGGAGCAGGGACATGGTCTGCCACTAATGACATCGGAGACATCTCTGTCATAGCCGCGGATCAAGAAACAAACATTCCAATGGTACTTTGTTTTTTTAAAAGATTAAAGGTTCTTTTTGAAATATGGTATGCATAAACCGTGAACTTTTTCAAGTGGCTGGATGCTTATTTTGGAGTATTAAATGGTATGGTCTAATGTTTGAATGGTATGGTGAGAATACTATGCATAAAGGGATATATATATATATATATATATATATATATATATATATATATATATATATATATATATTAAAGAAGAAAAAAAAAATTTGATTTTTCTTGGATTTGGTAAAAGATATCAAATATTTTTAAATAATTTTTTAAAAACCTTTTCACCATTGAGTTTTGGGTTTAATCTTTAAACATAAGATTATTTATTCATATAAAGTCTTGGTTATTATAAGCAGTGGTGTTTTTTGGAATGTTTCCTCTAATGGCAAAGACGCGAAGTGTTAAGTTCAAAATTGAGAAGTTCAATGAAAAGAACAATTTCGAGATCTGGAAGGTTAAGATGCATGATCTATTCGTGCAACAAGGCGTGGTGAAGGTGCTTTTGGGAAAAGAAAAGCAACCCGTGGCCATAACAGATGATCACTGGGATGAGATTGATGCGAGAGCACTGAGTGTCGTACACCTGTGTTTAGTCGATGATGTGCTGTTCAACAATGTCTCAGAGAAGACAACCGTCGGTTTATGGATGCAGCTGGAAAGCTTGTATATGACGAAATCCTTGACGAACGAGATCTTCCTGAAAAGAAAATTGTACAATTTCCGCATGAAGGAAGGTACGAAAATAACTAATCATTTAAATACTTTTAATACTTTTTTAGTCTAGTTCGATAGCATGGGAGTGAAATTCGAATCTGAAGATAAGGCAATTACATTATTTTGTTCTTTGCCCGCGTCATGGCATCACTTTGTTACCTCTATTAGTATCAGTTCAACAAAAAGTATTGAGTTTGATGTTATGTTGGAGCACTGTTGTCTGAGGAAACCGGGAAGAAAACCAATTCAGAAACCTTTACATCTGAGGTGATGATGGTCAGAAGAAGACCTAAAGAAAGAGGACACAGTCAGAGAGATTTCTCTAGGTCAAAGTTGAAGGGAAAAAAGAGCAAGCTTAAGTGTTGGTTTTGTGGCAAATCTGGACACCTCAAGAAGAACTGTTGGAAGAGACAACAAGCCTCCAAAGACGACCCTCCAAAAGAAATGAAGGAATCAAACACAATTGAAACAGGTTCAGGTATGACTGATGAAGTTTTATCAATTAGTATTGGTTCACGTCATGATCAACAATGGTTATTAGATTCTGTTGCTTCAAATCACATGTATCTTCATAGACACTGGTTTATTACCTACCAGTCTATAGATGATGGAGTTGTTTATATGAGAAATGATATATCATGTAAAGTTCTGGGAATTGGTAGCATTCGAATTTAAGATGTTTGATGGAACTATTAAAATACTAATTGATGTGACACATGTACCTGAGCTTAGGAAGAATCTTATTTCTTTGGGAATCTTAGACACTGGAGGATATAAGAGTATTGCTCAAGGTGGAGTTATGAATGTCTACAAAGGAATCCTACTAGTTATGAAAGCGAAGAAGGTTGGTAACATGTTCCTATTAAAAGGAAGAACTGAGTAAGATCATGCGATAGCGGTATCTGAGAAAGACAATGATTATGTTCGACTGTGGCATCAATGGTTGGGTCATATGAGCGAACAAGGATTAGCGATATTAACTGATCACAAGTTAATTCCTAGTCTAAAGTCTTTAAAGTTAGATTTATGCAAGCACTGTAATTATGGAAAACAGAATAGGCAGAGATTTAAAACCGGAAGATACACCAGTGAAGGAATCCTTGATTATATCCATTCTGATGTTTGGGGACCATCCCCTACTATTTCATATGGAGGATCATCATATTTTGTAACTTTTATAGATGATTTCTCTAGAAAGGTTTGGGTCTATGTGTTGAAAAGTAAGGCTGATGTATTTACAATTTTCAAGCAGTTTAGAGATTTAGTGGAAAAGAGCATTGGTAGATCCATTAAATTTTTAATAACTGATAATGGTGGCGAATTTACGTCAATGGAATTTGAGAACTATTGCAAGGAGCTTGGGATTGATAGGCATAAAACCACTGCCTATACTACTCAACAAAATGGAGTTGTTGAATGCATGAACATGACTCTTCTAGAGAAAGCAAGGAGTATGCTTAGTAACACCAATTTGCAGCAGGAACTATGGGCAGAAGCAGTAACTACAACTTGTTATCTGGTGAATCAATCACCATCAACAAAAATAGAGTGCAATATTTTTGAAGAGGTATGGAAAGGTCACCCTTGTAGTTATTCTAATCTTAAAGTTTTTGGTTGTGAAGTCTATGCTCTAATTTCGAAACATCATCGTTCTAAATTAGATCCAAAATAAAAAAGGTCTATCTTTGCTGGATATGGTGATGGTATTAAGGGGTACAGGTTGTGGGATCCTAGTGCCCACAAGATCACCATTAACAAAGATGTAATATTTGATGAATCATCTCTCATAAAATCATATGTAGATGTTCAAATGAAACAGGAAGACGTACCTAAGTATCAACAGATTCATTTTGAAACCAGTTCAAATACATATGAAAGTGAACATGAACAAGTTTCTGAAGATGTTCATGAAGAGTTTCTTGTAGAGGAAGACATGGTTGATGATAAAAATCAATAGAATGTGGATGAGCCACAAACTTCCCTAAGGAGATCTACATGGGTCAGAAATCCTCCAAGAAGGTATGGTTATTTTGTTTCCTCAGTTTCTTTGAGTACTAATGATGAAGAACCTTCTTGCTATCAGGAAGCTGTGAAGGGTTCTAACATTGATAAGTGGAAAGAAGCAATGAAGGATGAAATGAATGCATTATACAAGAACGCCACATGGGACCCGGTAGAACTTCCAAGAGACATGAAAATTGTAGGTTGCAAGTGGGTGTACAAGCTGAAGAAGGGTGTTGATGATAAGGTGGAAAGGTAGAAAGCAAGGTTGGTTACGAAAGGATATTCTTAGAAAGAAGGTATTGACTTTCATGATATTTTTTCTCCAGTTGTTGAGTCTATTTCAATTCAAATTATGTTAGCATTAGTTGCATTGCTTGATTTTGAGTTGGAGCAACTAGATGTTAAGACTGCTTTCTTACATGGAGATTTGGATGAGGAAATTTACATGGAACAACCTGAAGGGTTTGTTTAGAATCACAGAAATAAATTTGTTTGCAGGCTCAAGAAATCATTGTATGGTCTGAGGCAGTCGCCCAGACAATGGTATAATAAATTTGACTCTTTCATGGTGAGTCAGAATTTCACAAGGAGTGAGTATGATCATTGTTTCTACTTTAAGAATTTGAATAATGGCATAGTCATTGTCTTAGTATTGTATATTGACGATATGCTTTTAGCAAGAAAAATCATAACTGATATCAACAGGTTAAAGGCTCAGATGGCTAGGATATTCGATATGAAAGATCTAGGAGCAGTAAGGAAAATTTCAGGCATGGAGATATTCAGTGACAGGAGGAATGGTAAGATTTGGTTGTCACAACAAAAGTATGTTGATAGGATACTTTTGAGGTTTGGTATGAACGATGTGAAACCAGTTTCAGTCCCTTTGGCTTCCTTTTTTAAGATTTCTTCAAGTTTATGTCCTAGTACAAAAGAAGAAAAGGAAGATATGTCTCGAATACCGTAAGCTAATGTAGTAGGAAGTTTCATGTATGCGATTGTCAGTACAAGGCCAGACATTTCACATGCAGTTGGGGTTGTCAGCAGGTATATGGAAAATCCAGGTAAACAACACTGGGCAACAGTGAAATGGGTGCTTCAGTATCCGAGGGGCACAAGTGATTATTGTATCACCTATAACAATGGTCATGAGTTAGTCTGTGGATATGTTGATTATGATTTTATAGGTGATTTGGACAAGAGAAGGTCGACTTAGGGGTATGTATTTACTCTTGCAGGTGGAGCTATTAGTTGGATTTCAAAGCTACAGAACATTCTTTCTTTATCCACTACAGAAGCAGAATACGTAGCTGCTTCAAATGCTTGCAAAGAGGCAGTTTTGTTGAAAGGTTTTTTGGGTGATTTTGGAAGGATGCAAGACAAAGTAAAGTTACTTTGTGATATTCAAAGTGTTATTCACTTGGCTAAGAATCTGGCCTATCACAGTAAAACAAAACATATACCTATAAAGTACCATTTTGTAAGACAAGTCATCGTTGAACGTGGCGTATCTCTTGATAAAGTGCATACATAAGAGAACTGCGCAGACATGTTCACAAAACCAGTACTATTAGAGAAGCTACGATGGTGTTTGGCTTCTCTTGGCTTGCCGAAAAGGTGATGAACAAAAGAAGGAGCAAGGTATCAAGTTAATTGTTGTCAAGGTGGAGATTGTTGAATATGCCAACGAATTTTCCAGATTTGGTAGATATGAGAAGATTTAGTGGAGCCTATTTTGTAGTAGTTTGTTCAACCAAATTTACCAATTTGGTATGAATGCACAAGTTTAGAAAATAGTTATGTAACTAATCTAATTTTGTTCATTATTTATGTAAGCCCGTAGAGGAAGATAGGAGTGTGAGTGAGCTACTGTAATATCGATGATTTGAATAATAATACAACCAATGCCTCTTCTTGGTGGACGTAGCCCAACGTTTGGGTGAACCACGTAAAATCTCTGTGTTTGAAATCTGTGTGATTGTGTTTTCGACATTTGCAATTATATCAATGCGTAGGATGTTGCAGGATGATTTTTGGATTGGGAGAAGATATATTGTTGGCAAGTAGATCCAACCTTGATCACCTTGATTGATTTGGTTGGGGTTCAGTAAAACAGTACAGACGCAGGTGACAAGTGTTCTGGTCAGGAAAGCCACCTCTGGTCCACCTACACATTCGTGGGCATGGAAAAAATATAGACATAATCCCATCAAGGGATTGTCTTATCCTAGGTATGTTCTTTTATTTATGTCTTCAACATTATTGCTTATGATTTTAATGGGTGATGATCAAATGAATGAACAAAATTACATTAGTGGTTGTACATAGACATATAACAATAAAAGCAAGATATTGCATGATGATTTCTAGATTAGGAGAAAAGAATAAAAATTGTCTAGGGTATCTATGGTTGGATTCTTTGATGAAGAGCTTAGCATGATCAATATCAATGGTAATTACTTGGACATGTGTTAGTGTTTCTCCACATTTTCAGTCATTTTCAGATGGCTTATCTAGTCTTTACGGTGAAATTTTTGTTGTGAAGGTGTTATGAAGAAAATATCATAGGTGGGTAATAATATCTCCCTAGGATCTGCATACTAATCCTAGACAAACAATGTGCTAGACTTATATGGCTATCATCTAGAAAAAACCGAATGGATTTACATTTAAACTAAGAAATGGTGGAATGGAATACCTTTTCCTAAAGGTTTTCCTTTGTATGTCCTAGTTGTTGCAATCCTAATGTTCTAGATCCAACTCTTACAACCTACTTACTGCAAAAAGGAGACAAAACAATACCATTCTACTTCACCTCCTAGTGTTAGAATCTTAGATCTAGCTTGAGTATAACCTGATCTATGAAAGAGTAAATCAGATCTAAACATTCATGCATGAAATACAAACATTCTTAAGGGGAAACCGATGGTCTATTAATTCAAATGACACATGTACATCAAAACTATTACCTCTCGATGTAGATGCACTACTCTTTGCCCCTTGCTCCTTCCTCCACCTCTACTCTTCACCCAAGCTAGGCAACCTGAATACAACTGATGTGGATGGAGAAGCACCTCTGAATTTTAGCAACATGTTTATGTAAATGATTCTTTATCCTCAAGCTCAATATTTGTCTTCGTTATATAGATTCTTGGAAGAGTCTTGGGAGAGCTTCTAGATCTTATAGAGACCAATGAAACTTGAATGATTTGAGTTCCAAGGCTCATACCATGAAGAACCAACTCATCGCCCGCTCGCCTCTTCGAAACTGCATGAATATAGAATATTATAAAGGGTGTCGCTTGTTGTGAATTGATGACAAATGACATGTTGTTGGTTGTTCCATAGATGACTAGAGACACCTCTAAAAAATTGTCTGAATATTGAGCTAGGGATGTGTCTTGGATTTCTGATGTGTTCCTCTTTGACCCCATAGGATGAAAATTAAGGCTATAACAGATGTCCCCTAATGTGTGAGATCAGAAAATAAATGGACGACCGAAACACATTACAATACAACAATATCCATGTGAGGCAATTCGAGGAGATAGAAAAGAGGTTTGGAGGTCAAAGAGTATTTGAAATCAAACACCAATGATAAATACATGTATATACCATCCACAAGGTAGACATGCCAAAAATATGAAGAGCATCAAATGATGGCTACCAAAGTGATACATTGTGGATCCATAACATGAAATGAAATACCATGGGCATGAAAGAATACACAATGGATCCATGTCATCAATAAGATCGTAGCCACAAGAAAATAAAATGTGGATCTTTGTCAAAAAATATACATCATGAAGACAACAAGCACTAAGGAGAGTTCCCCGTCTTCAAAGTACTCATATACAAGTGATACACTCCATCACAAGTTGGGAGGGGGTGATATAAAGGAATGATGTGGCCCCAACCCAACTTCTTCGTTCTAAACCCCGATGGTACAATTCTACAACATGTGAATAGATGAGATGATGTTTATCATGGTAGAAACCATCTGATTACCGATCATTGATATATACCGTTAACATATGTGAGGGAACCTATTGATGAGGAAGATGGACCCTAAGGTAACTACTACAGTCTAGTGATTATGAATATAGGATCTGATGTTAAACACTCATAGAATCAATCAATCAAGAGTCAATGATGTAAACCCAGTGTCAATTGTGAGCAGGTATGCCACTAAGGGCTGTAAGCTCCAAGGTACTAGCTAGTTTCTATATCCCTCTCCTAGGTAATGCGATGAAATCGATAGGAAGAGATTCGTCGAAGGATGGAATTAGTGTATCCCTCATCAATCAACACGAAACATACACTAAGAGATTATGTGAAGAGATAGAATCACCAAGTACAACTATGGTCGACTCAGAAAGTCAACAAAACAACAAATGGTCGAATTAGGCTTAAATTTCCATTGATCATAGAGCATGCCACAATGGTGACTTAGTATCAAGACTCAAGAGCTAGATGAATATAGTGCAATAACTAAGGAGGCATTGAAGCACTCTCCATGATGATTGGAAGAGTAACCATTCGGAGGAGTATCTATGACTCATATTAGTAGGACGACTCCTATGTAATATAAAACCCAACTGTAAGATGATGACTCAAATAGGTGCCATGTTCAATGGAAACTCGATTGACGCCGCCATTTCGAGATAGATCACTAGTTTAAAAACCCCACTTTTGTTTTTTGGGTGTCTCCTTCATGGTTTAATGAGAGGGAAAGAGAGATAAAATTATGCTCGATAGTATCTTTTTTCGTTTAGTTTTAATGAGCCCAAAAAGAGATAAAAGTATACTCGTGATGGTGTCTTTTTCATGTCTTTTTATGAGTCCAAAAAAGAGGTAAAAGTTTACTCGAAAGTGTCTTTTTTATGTCCTTTTACGAGTCCTAAAAATAAATAAAAGTATACTTGTTTGAAGAGAACGATTGGCTTAACATAATGCTCCTATGTTCCAAGCACATGGAACTGACCTAAGGAAAATGAATGAAACTTGTACTAGCAAATGAGATCCACTCTTAGCAATTGTTCTCTGCATGGGATGGTGGATGCAAAATGGAAGCCAAATAATGAAAGAGGCAGATGGTCAAAGGATACTGCAACAATGGTAAGTAGGATTTAGATCAACAAGAACAAAACAACGGGGTAAATGGTGCAATAAATAAATGCATAGGTGAACATTAAGTAACATAAAAAGTTTAGGGAAATCCCATGGGATATGGCCAGAATATAGATGAAGAGAGGAGAATGAGTCTCAACATTGAGTCATGGGGGGACTATAGGAGGGTTCCCAGGCCTATGGGAAATTGCACCATGTGAAACAAATGGAAATCGAGTGATAAATAAGGCATCCATGGAAGGTAGGAACTACCAAACAAGTTACAACATGAAAAAATAGAGTGGCTAATGTTGCAACCTGATGGGATCGGACCTAAAGCATGTAACACAAAAATGGATGGTTAATAATGCAAATTGTGGATGCAGGGAAAAACCTATATCGATATTCCAGTTTGGAAACACATACCTTAAGTTTAGAGGAATTCACCATTTTTGTAAAAATGTCCCTACTATCTTGTCAACACATGTAAACTAGATTGCAGGGTTAAAACTTATAGTGAAATCTCAAAAAGAAATAATGTTTTTGGATTTTTTTGATATGGTATATGCAAAACAAAAATCACTCACACCACACACCTATGTACAAGGTACTACACATATCTATGATTTATGCCAAGTAGAGCCCATTTCTAGGCTCAAGCCAAGGATCATTTTCATAATCGATGAACTCATGAGGCGATGTTGAAATCATATGGTTCACCGTGTTGGGGCCATGTCATATAGGAATGATTTTTTTCATATGAAGATACTCATCATGAATGGTATTCTGGGATATGACATCTCCTTGAGGATTCCCATCAATATGTGAAGGAGGTAATAAATTTGAATCTTCAATGGAAGGGATAGTAGAGAACTTGATGGTAAGTTCTAAAAAAGATAACTAAGGCAAAAAAGGGTCAAGACTAGGAGTTCTATTGGGTGCTTCGAAAATTCCCCTAGTCCTAAATCAAAACTCATCATTCTAATTCTCATCGGTTCCGAATTAGGAGAAGATGATTGATGTGTCATGTCATCCTTCATATTATCTATGGAAGCCATGACATCCAAGATGGCCTTATCTGAAGGCAACTTAATCTATAGGAAATCATGTAAACTAGGAGAGTCAAAAATTAATATGGGTGGATTAAGATGATCACACTCCATATGTGGATGGATTTGTTGACTAGTATTGGTGAATGATGATGGGATTGTTGGGTCGATAATATTTACCACGATGAGAAGCAGGGAAGATCCATAAGATTCAACATCCTTGGGATGAGGTACCACCCAAGGATCGGAAGGCCCAAGGGATCCACTGGTAAACGAATAAATTAGATAGACTGGAGAAATATTTGTAAGAGGAGGTGGTGGGGAAAGAGGGAATTTTCCCATGAACGAAGATTATTTGAACAGTCCCACACAGACACTCATGTAGGAGATTTGGGAATCACTAAGAAAGGGTATGTTAGATCATGCATTGGATCCAAGGTTTGGGGTACAAAATGCAATTTGATCGATTGTCACTATTTTCCCTTGATGAGAGAAGTGTAAGACCCTAAATATGGATGAGACAATTGTGTTCATTGCCTAGAGCCAGCTGAGCCTGAGTAACAAATTATACTCAAGAGGTGTGTCGATGACCTCCACAACAACATAGATAGTCTTACCACCTAACTCGATGGTAAGGCAATGATAATCCCATGGGGCTGGAACATGTGTCCATCGAATGATTTTTTTTTTTTTTCATATTTGTCTATCTTTAGAGATTTTATGGCCTTAATCTAACATGACATAGATATAATACAATTTGATGCTTCTTCATCAATCACAATGCGAAGTATATTTTTCCCCATCATTATCACTTGGATATGGAAAGTGATTTGAAGGGAAATACTATGATGAACTTTATCATAATGAAATATTATCAAACTCAAATCCAAGGGATCAACCCTACCTATCATAGACAACAAAGTTTTTCGCTGCATTGAGCATCTTTGGAGGACTTTGAGTGCATACATGTAACATGGTGCCTGGGCCAATTCTTCCATAATACTATAGTTGTAGACAACCCGTGTATTTGGGTTATGCGTCATTTGTCAAAGAACACACTTTAGGAGGTGAAGTATTTTGTTAAAATATGACTTCTCAATTTGAAGAGGGCCACTAGGATGGGAAGAATATGTTGGCTCTTGCACAGTAGGAGTAGGATCAAAATTTTCATAGTTATTTGTTTGAGTTTTCAAATTGACCATTTGGTCACACATGAAACTTGAAGCATTCAAGGATGACCCCTCATACTAAGGAGTACCCACCATGCCCCATTGTGGAGGGGAAGGATTTTTTGCAGCCATATGTTGAGTTTGAGGAGGGAAAGGATGAGTTAGGAAAACAGGCTGAGCTAGGGGGCCTTTTACTGAGAAAACATTTGATGGGCCTCATCCTTCCAAGGACACTATTGAGTAGGATGGTCCTCCCCACAAATCATGCAAGGGGACTGAATCTTATTTTTCTCTTTCGTGCCCCCCTTTGATTGTTTTGGGTTGGAGCGGTCCCTTGCTTCTTGGAATTTTTCTTCTTATTCCACTTCTTCTTTCCTCCAGGTTATTGAAGATTCTCAGGTTTTGTTGATTGCACAGAATTCACCTTAGAGGTATAACTGGAGACTATTTCATTTTGAGCATTAGGAATAATAGTTGACCGGTGTGGTGAAATTGACATGTGACCCATCTGGTCAGCTAATTTTCCCACATAAGCATGGGATACAAAACCCACAAAACCATCAGCATGGGGTCCTAGGTTTGGATTTTTGGGATATATAGAAGGCATAGGATCATGTGGGATAATATCATAGAGAGTTCTCAACTGAGAATAAAGAAAGTCTAAGTGTTGGGAATGCATGATGGTTTGATCTTCGGTATCCGCCCCAACCATAGATACATCATTGGAAATGGATGGTAAGAGAGACTTTTTGAATCACTCCATCAAGAGATTATCTGGAATTTGAGTCTTAATAATCCTACATATTCACCTCCACTCATGAATATGATAAAAAATGTGGGTGGAGGTATCCTATTGCAAAGACATCAAAATATTTGTTCCAATCTCATATTGGATAGGCAATTGATAATGCATTAGAAACACCATTTTCAATTGATTAAAATTATTGAAGGAAGCACATTATCATTCAATATACCATTTTGTGGCACTTTTGGTCAGGGATATCTAGAAAAGAACCTTACGCTATCATCCTTCAAGAAATTGGATAAGCACCACAAATGATATGTCATTATGTGAGTGCAAGGGTATTCTCCTATATTTCCATTGAATTTGGGCATGTTTGATGGTAAATTCATAGGCATAACCGAACATGAAGGGTTATGGGAAATAGGGTCATTTTTCAAACGTGAAAAATCAGGCAAGTCCAATGTTGCACAGAAAGGCAACGATGTTTGAGAAAATGAACACTAGGAGGAAGATGAAGTTTTTGAAGTCCCAAATGAACCTTTTGGTCCCCCTATGTTTATGTTTTCAGAGGGTTGTGGTGTTCCAGAAGAGTGAGTTCCCCTAGGGATGGTAGCACTCCCAGGAGCATGGTTGATCCCAGGACTAGATGTACCCCCAAGGGGATCTCCCCCATAGGTATGTGTAGGCCTAAAACAAAATGTGTTCCCAAGACTATTCCCAAGGAATAACCCCCTGAGACTATATGTGTGGACAAATAGATATCCTCCCCATTGCACAAATTTTTCCCCAAGGGATGTGCCCCAAAGAAAGGTTTTCCAAACCCATGGGAAAATAAACCCTCCTGACACATTACTACCCCCAAACTGACTAGGTAAAGCCCAAAAAATACTAGGAAAGTTCCACCCAAAAGGTAAATCAACACTCAACAATGCCAAACCGCTCATAGTAATGGTGGAGGTTGAAATAATTCCACCCCCCATGATGAAACCAAGGCTCATCACCCCATTGGAAAGATATCCACCTATGGGAATCAAAATTTATGGGATGGGTGTGAGAATACTAGGTATAATAGTGGATGGAAAAGAGTACATGATCACTATTCCCCAAATAGAGAGACTTGTAGAAATGGGCATAAATGGTGTAGGTCCAATGACGCTCATGGATGGTAATGTGGAAATGATTGGGATTCCCTTAGTCTCACTCATGGATGGTATTGATGGATCCACCACCCTATATGAAAAACTTGGGTCCGAAATGGTGAAAGGATCATTGAACAAAGAAAAACATTCACTAAAAAGTCCCCTCACATAGATAAGTACATGTGCTTCAATATTAGTCAAAGGAGGGTTAAAATTGGATGGATTAATTTCTTCAAACACTTCCACTTCAACAAGCCCAATATCCTCAAAAGAAAGATGAGACTCTTTGAATTCACGATCACCTATATCACATTACTTGAAAGACAATTATGCCTCTATGATTGGCACTAGTCCTCACAATTGACGGGGACGATGTGGTGATTCAACCATCGTGAAAATAGTATGTGAAAATCAACCAAAATTCAACCTAAGGATGAACTAGACTCTATATCAAACAAAACACCCCTGAAAAATCTAGGACAATAGCAAGAAAACCAATGTTTTAGTGGGATTATGAAAACAAGCTCTCTACAGTAGATGAAATCCCTAGAAGATTGGCTAGCAAAGGTATGCAGAGTAGTTACGATGAACTACGTTAAACAACCCTGACCAATGCAAGTACCCTTTATTAAGATGGGCACCCTTTGGGGGAAATGAGAATGTAAAGAAAAGTGTACCCTGGGTACTACAGACATGTCCCACATGTAGTCACCTATGTAGCTACCTAGGAATGGTCACTAATGGTACCACCTCACTATCAATGATTAAGCGAATAGTCATGGGTTTGACCACACATAAGGGCAGGGAAACTAATCCCAAACCTTTAGAAGTGTTACCTCACACAAAGGCATGGCACTAATGAAACCCCATGTATATACGTAGTAATCGAAGTGATATTACAAACACCAAAACAAGCAAAGAGGGGTAATCTCCCTACTTTCCCCAATGCGACCTCGTGCTTGAATCTCATGTTAGAGGAGCTTCCCAATATATTGGTTGCAAGAGTGGGTTTCATACTCTTTAATGACTTCTAGGTTTCATTTTAGTGGCCTTGGAGAGTTCACTATCAAATCCTATTCCAAGTCCCTAAACCTATCTAATGTTGGTTTGGTAACAAAGAAAAGAGTCTAGTTGATTTTAATTTATGAATATTTTCTTATGGTTTTTGTTTATGTCAAAGGGAACATGAATGAAACTTTTATGGTTTTCTTGACTCTTGAACCAACCAAAGAAATGAAAATATGTTAATGAAATTTTTCAGTTCAATGATTTCTATGGGAGGTAAACAAGACATTTTTGTTTGTAAACTTCACAATGCAACCTCTCAAACACCAAGCAACCATGCATGCTAGATAAAGACCAAAATTTTAACAAGATCTCAAACCAAACACTTCAATAATGCACTTTATATTTAATTATTCAAAAGCTTGTATGCATGCAAATATTTTTGTTTATTTTTCCAAATATGATGCAAGTAGTTCCTTAATCTAACCAATAACACAATCTACAAATGGAAAACCAATAAATCAACAAGCAAATGGCTATAGGAAATTGGTAGTGATGCTGAAAAGCACACTCCGATTTTTCTACAAGAATCTCAACCCAAAAATAACTTATAAAGGTGGATATATTAATGAACACCAATAACAAGAGGGTAAACTAACTAAATTAGATCAAAATGGGATATTACCATATCTAACCATATCTTTTGGGTGCACTTCCCAACTCCAATGGATCACTTAGACAATAAACAAGTGTACACAAGTAATCCAAGCAAACCACACAAACAAACCTAAACAAAAATTGAATACAAAAGGTGTGATAGAAGGACTCAATCAGAGACAAGATCCAAAGATACAGGTCAATCATCCCTAAGATAAAAAAAATCTAGATATGGCCAAAGAAATCTAGAAACCTTGCAATTTGCAAATCTTACAAGGGGTGTCGCAGGTCAGATGACCTGTAACAGCCTACTAGTCTCTTGTCACTAGTAGTACAACAAGTGACACCCTACATAAATTTTGAAAAAAGAGAGATCTAACTTAGATCTATCATATCTGAGGGATATAACCTCTGACAGAGTACCAGGGAAGAAAACAACCAGATCAAAATAGAGGATAATAGACAAGGGATTCTGAACTATAGAAGAATCAAATATTCTTCCCCACTGAAGTCACCAATTATGTTATGGAAAAAATATCATAGGTGGGTAGTAAGATCTCCCTAGGATCTTGTTATTGATCCTAGATAAAAAAATAAGCTAGAATTTTATAGATTTCTTCTAGAAACAAGCAAATGTATTCACATTTAAGCTAAGAAATGGAGGAATGATGTATCTTTCCTGAAGGTTGAACTTGATATGTCTTGGTTGTTGCAATCTTGAAGTTCCAAATCCAACTCTTACAACCTGCTTCCTACATAAAAGATACAAAAAAATACCATTCTAATTCTCTTCCTAGTGTTAGAATATTAGATCTATATTTAATCTAACTTGATCTATGAAAGAATAAATCATATCTGAACATTCAAGCATGAAACACAAACATTCATAGGGGAAAACCAATGATCTATTAATTCAAATGAAGTAAGTACATCAATAATATTACCTCTTGGTGTAGATGCACTCCTCCTTGCCCCTTGCTCCTCCTCAGCTCTTCACCCAAGCCAATAAACCTAACTGCAACTAATATGGATGGAGAAGCACCTTTGAATTTTAGTAGCATGTATATGTATATGATTCTTCCTCCTTGTGATCAAGATTTTTCTTCTTTATATATATTCTTGGAAGAGGATTTGTATATCTTCTAGATTTTCTAGAGACCAACGAAGACTTGAATAATGTGAGTTCCAAGGCCCATGCCATGAATAACCAACTCATCCCTTACTTGCCTCTTTGAAACATGGTGAATCTAGAAGATTACAGAGGGTGTCTCTTGTTTTGAACTTATGACAAGTGACATGTTGTTGGTTTTTCCATATATGACTAGCGACTCCCCTAAAACAATTTCTGAATATTGAGCTAGGGATGTGTCTTGGATTACATCTTTTTTTGTGGTCCTCTCTAACCCTGTAGGGTGGAAATTAAGGATATAACAACAGGCTTCAAAAATATTGGAAGAATAATATCCTATGTAGCTTTGATGTGTGATGAGATTGAGCTTGTGGTGGTGAATGATCTGTTCATAGTATTGATTACAAGGTGCATATGCTAATCATCGTCTAAATTTTTTTTCGGATCATTTGAAAATGATTTTCTATATTTTAGCAAGGGTTTCGGGGATTAATTTTACTTCGGACGTCCATGTGACTAGATGTTGAGGGATTTATTTGTTTTATCGATTGATTTTCGAAGTGGATTTGGAAGATAAATTCAGTTATTTAATTTTTCTATTATTTAGTTTCTCTTTATTCATTTGATTCATCACCTTTATTTAGTTTCATGTATTTGGTTGTCTTAGGGTTATGATTTGTGGTTTAGGAATCTCGAATAAGCCTCTATTTAGTTTCTCTTATCCAAATATACTAGAATTATGGTTGTGCGGGTTAGGACTGAAAATTAATCCTTTGTTTCTAGTAAGCTCATATGGACAAAAATGTTACAACATTAAATGTGCATTAAATATTGCGTGGGATAATTAATATCTGATTTCATGTATAATTCAAATATGAGATTGTGTATACAATGTTTAATATCATGTACCAATATGGTTATTGTTTGCAAAACATTTAGTGTATTGTATTGATAAAATGTTCTACCGACTTCAAACAAATTTACCAACAAAATATCATGGTTGATAACAATGTTTAATATCATGTACCAAACACAACATGGTTGGTTCTCTTTCCAACACTCAGCCCCTCTCTTGCTGCCTAAAAAAAAAGCATATATAAAATTCTTTATTTTTCCATTCGAAATTCCTTTTCTCCCAAGAAAAACTTAGCAAGTTGACTCTCACACTCCCAAATGTTGTTTTTACTTCAACCTCATGCTCCTAATAACTATGGGATGTGACTTCTCACACCCACTCTCTTACATGAATTCAATGATTGAGTGTCTAACAAGTCAAAGTGATAATTATATGGTAATGGCACATTAGCTCACGAAATTGACATGGGTTTCCCCTTGGATCCCCCTTTATCCTCCTCTCTTGTGGAATCATATTCCCCCATCATTTTCATCCCTCTCATACTATAGCCAGTGATTATTATTTTTATTAATTATTTCAATGTAAATAATATACAATTCATCCCTCGGTCACATTAATCAATATGGGCTCTTCTCCCCAAACATATTGTCTCACCATCCCAAATCACATTTACATAATTCCATTATAATTTGTGGGGATTAAAACTAGATTTGTTACAACCCCTCCACCTTATTTTTTCACTTTCCTCAATACACAATTGTATCATCCCCCAACCTAGAGGAGGAACATTTTGGTGCAGAATACTTGTAAAAATATTTTTTTTACAGCTAATTCAATTTCCTGTAGCTTATAGCTACGAATTAAATACAAATTTAACTGTTGAATGTACCATTATTCATATGCACCTACAACAGGATTAAACGACAGGAAATGAAACCATTAAAATCAATTTCAAGAACATATAAATGAATTTGATACACAGAGTTAATGCACAACAAATAAACTCATAATACAAACAAAAACAAAATAAAACACTTCTCTTTTATAAACAGTTGTGCAACTAGCTTCTTAGGACAAACATTCCACCCAATCATATACTTTATGCTCCAAATATCAACACCAAGTCACCCCCAATATGAGGCTAGTAATCCAAAACATATGGTGGCCTCTCACTATCTACCCATAGCTCAGAATTACCACAACCCAGTGGTATTCTCCTACAACTATCTCAATTTTCCACCAACTCTCTTCCTATTTACTTGCCCAATCCAAGGAATGTACCCCTTCACTGATATCCATCCCTTGGGCATCCCATTCATTTTTCAAGGTCTCTCTAGCAGAGGTAATCATGAATATCTTAACTGGGAACCAAGGGAAGTCACTGCTAGGAAGACTACCAACAAAATTGATATCAAACACTTGTTATTAAAGTGAAACTCATACAAGATTTCACTCTTCAAGATTGACAATATGGATCTTCAGTCTTCGGCACTAATACACTCCAACATGCTATAGAATTCATCATCCCTGGATGTTCCAGCTCCAATATCTCTTTCTTTCTCTCTACTTGTTGCTCATGCACCAAAAAATGAATGTGTAAAACTGTTGTAGCTATCAGTACCCTAATGGTATTTGGCTCCCAGGTGGCATCTGTTGGAGTTGTATCTTTCCACTGGTCTAACACTTCCTTGATAGTGCACTCATGAAGACTACATTCACGTTGGTCCAAAATGGCTTGTGGTTGAAACCATATGGAGACTTCTTCATCCATCTCGGGAAGGTTGGTTTGAGTTTGGAACTTAGTTCCAATCACCTTCTTTAAGCAAGAGACACGGAAAACATGATGGAACTTAGAATGACTAGGAAAATCTAACTAATAGGCCACCTATCCCACATGCTTGAGAACTGTATAAGGCACACAAAATTTGGGTGCTAGTTTCTGACAATGGTTGGCCTTGACTAAATTCTTCTTATAGGGTTGCAGTCAAAGAAACACTTGGTATCCTTTAGTAAATTGATGTTTGGAACAACCTTGATCTACTTGTTTATTCATGCAATTCCGAGCCATGAACAAATTATCTTTGAGGGTACAAAGAATAGCCTCACAAACTATTAGAGTTTGGTCAACTTCCTAGACCTTCAAGACATCGAGCATGTATGAGAGAATTGAAAGTGGATTTTGGGCATATACTGCTTCAAAAGGATTCATGGGAGTAGTTGTATGGTAAGAAGTGTTGTACCACTATTCAGCTAGTGGTAACCATTGAGCCCATTGATTTTTCCTTACAGATGCAAAACACCTAAAATATGTTTCCAAACACTTGTTTAAAACTTCAGTTTGACCATCAATCAGGGGATGATAGGTGGCACTGAGATGAAATTGGGTGCCCTGTAGCTTGAAAAATTCTTGCCAAAAATTGTTGTTGAAAGTGGGATCTTGTAACACCCTATTTCCCCTAGCTTGTAAATATAACTAGACTGGCCAAGAACTATGGCAAACTCATAAATGTGAATATGTGATGTAAATGGACCTTGAGGAAAAGGTCAATGAATGTGAATAACATTTTGAATTATTGCAGGATTGTTGAGAGGGGATGTGTAGAAAAAGAGACCACGATGGCGGTGGAAGGCACCTGGAAAGGTGGCGTTAACTTCCACCGATAATTAACACCGTATTTGGAAGTTTCCAGAATAGTGGGGGGGGGGGTTTCCAGAATAGTGTGGCGTGTGAAGTGGGGCCCCTCCCTGTCATGACGACCACCGTGTCATGTTTCCCTCTTTCCACCTGTATGCCACCTAACCTCGCAACGGGGCGTTCCTCATTGGCTGTTTTCTACCCTTGTTGAGGTTTTTTCCTATTGGCCATTCACTGAACCCATAGGGATTCATCCCCATTGGTCGCTCGCTAGCCCTACCGGGGCTCGACGGTTGCAGAGTCGAATGTTTGGACATTACTGTGGCGCCGAAGTGCAAAATACAAAAGATGTTGCATTCAAATTGAACCGTGAACATAACCCACGATCCCATGGGAACGAAGAAGGAGAGAGGAAGAGCCATCTTACACTGGGCCTCCATGGCTATTTAGAGGTTCGAGTCCGACAGAGGACCGAAAAAATTTGATTTAGGTAGCGGGTATGTTACAAAGTGGTATCAGAGCATGGTTACAATACTCGGCCTGATTGGGCTCATGCACGAGTCGTGCGTAAACTCCGTTCGAAGCACTCCTACGAGGAGTAATCCCCTGACTTAACTCTCTTGTCCAGGATTAAAAACTTGGAAAACGTGAACCCGACTGTGTATGCATGTGAAAGAGTTATGAATTTATGCACAAATTATAAAAATGAATTTAACTCTTGACTAATAGCCAGCGTTTGTCTTTTCACTCAAGAGGACGATCAACCGCAGAATATACAGATGTAGAGTATGGTGACTCACCAAGAGGTGGGAGAAGGCTCCCAGAACAGAGGCGAAGAGTCTGACGAAAGAAGAGAAATAGGAACCCCTCCAGACCTAGTCGATACTGTGAGGAGTCTCATGGTTGAATTGCAAAGCTGCAAGGCCGATAATGAAAGGATGATGAAATAACAAGAAAAGCAAACCGAAATTAATGCAGTTCTACTACAGAGCTTATCCGATCTACAACGACAAATGCAACATGAACCTGAGATGCAGAATCATGGTCGTGTTAGTGGCCATACTGACAGAAGCACATCAAGAAAGGTCCACCCTAGAGGTAAAGGACCAGTTCCAGACGATTCCACTGAGAAGGAAGTTGGTGATTCAGAAGGCTCTTCCAACAGCAGGACTAGTTCCTATTCTCGCAGAAAACAGAAGAAGCAAAAGAATTCCAAGAGTCATAAATTTGAGGAATTCAGGAAGGCCAAACCTCCCTCCTTCGACGGTGAGATAAAGAAGGGAGAGGAAGCCGAGGCCTGGCTACTTGGACTGAAGAAATATTTCAGAGAAGGCCCGAGTGGCCACTTTCAATCTGAATGGAAAAGCTTCCATCTGGTGGGAAGACCTTAAGAATATGAAAGGGGTCTGCAAGGAGGACCTGTCTTGGAAATAGTTTGAGAAGTTCTTCCGGAAGAAGTATTTGTCGAAAAGGTATTTCGACGAGAAGGCTAAAGATTTTTATGAACTCAAACTGGGACAACTTACTATGGAGGAGTATGTCAACAAATTCCTCGACTTACTGAGATATGTACCCTACATCAAGGCAGAGAAGGCGAAGACACAACGCTTCATCAGTGGGTTACCCAGGGAATACCGGAACTGAATTGAATTCGACGAGCCAAAGACCTTAGAAGACACTATATGAAAGGAAACATATTGTCATGAATAATATGGACTTTGGGCAGAGTCTCGTGGAGACTGGAAACAGAAGAGTGGTTCAAGATTTCAGAAAAAGGGGAGAAAATCCTCAGGATTTAAAAACTACAAAAAGAACCCTAGAATGAACTACCCAACCCGAAGTGTATTCCAGCAGAACTTTCCCTCGGTGGACGGAAATAAAACTTTTGGACCTATACCAGTAAAGACTAATAACCCAAAGAAAGAACCTCTGAAATGTTGGGGTTGAGGAGAAGAGCATCTCCTGAGAGACTGTCCACACCGACAAAAGAACAGTCGGAAAATTTATAACATGCAGGAAGCTACCATAGTCAATGATGTGGCAAGGAGTGTGCCGTAGATTTATGCAGCCTTGGATAATAACCAAGCTGACCACCAAGCTTCAGTGGTGGAAATAGAAGGTATGATTTCCAACCATCTGGTGTCTGTTTTGATTGACCCTGGTTCAAATTTGAGTTACATATCCCCTAGAGCAGTTGATAAGTGTAAGCTACCACCACAGAAGCAAAATAAACCATGGTTGGTACAGTTAGCCATTGGCACCAAAAGAAAGGTAGTATAGGTCATACCAACTTGCCAATTAATGTTGGTTGAATTTCCCACCCAAGAAAACCTTAATGTATTACCCCTGGGATCATACGACCTATTGATTGGTATGGATTGGTTGGCCGCCCATAAAGACAAGCTGGATTGTTACCATAAAAACTTAGAATGTTTGAGCAAAGAAGGAAAAAGGATAACCCTCCAAGGGATCTGAAAACTGGTCTCGGTGAGGCAAATATCAGCCATGCAAATGAGAAATTATTGCCGAAAGGGATGTCCCCTATATGCAATATAGGTACTGAAAAAAATCGAAGGCGCTAAACCAAGCCCCAATGATCACCCTATCCTGAGAGAATATAGAGATGTGTTTCCGGAAGAGGTACTGGTTCTACCTCTGAGAAGAGACATTGACTTCTCGATAGAACTCACTCCAGGAGCAGTGCCAGTGTCTAGGACACCCTACCGAATGAGCACACCTGAGTTAGTGGAACTCAATTTGCAATTGAAAGAAATGATGGATAAGGGTTATATTCGACCCAACGTGTCCCCATGGGGAGCACCAGTCCTATTTGTGAAAAAGAAGGATGGCACCCTTAGACTGTGTATAGATTATAAACAACTGAATAAAGTAACAATAAAGAACAAGTACCCCTTGCCCAGGATCGATGATCTATTCGATCAGTTGGGAGGCGCGTCTATTTTCTCAAAAATTGACTTGAGGTTGGGATACCATCAAGTCCGAATCAAGGGTGAAGACATCCATAAAATCGCTTTCCGGACATGGTATGGTCACTATGAGTTTGTGGTAGTGCCATTTGGGTTAACCAATGCCCCTTCCACTTTCATGTGCTTAATGAAAAATATACTCAGTAAATTTTTAGATAAAATTGTACTAGTTTTCATTGATGACATATTAATTTACTCTAAGAATAGAGAAGAACATGAAGAACATTTTAGACTTGTGCTGCAAGTGCTAAGAGAGCATCAACTCTATGCCAAATTCAGTAAATGTGACTTCTTTCATAAGCAA
>ML818539.1:37745-52256 GCA_009831015.1 Picea engelmannii | reverse complement strand
AGTTTTGTTGTCTTTCACAGAGAGGATATCTACACCATTGTGGCACATGCAAGTATGAGATGGAGTCCTTTGATAAATCAAATATGTTATTTGAACCAGAAATCTAACTATGCAATCACACTCTGAAAAATGAAATCACACATCAATCATCAAGGCATAGCATGGGTAGTTCAGTAGCTAGTATATTGGGTATGTTGTGGCTCACAATAATCTATTGTGAACTTCACTAATTCTTCTCCAGTATGTTTGACTATTGCTGCCAACGTCTATGTTCACTAAGATAAATCCAATTCATAAAAATAGAAACAGGGCATATGAAAAAACAGAGTAAGTAAAAAATATTAAGCAATTCTATGATCAAAATACTAAACTCAACTATACTCCTATCATCTGAAAGTATTAGAGATAATGAATTAAATTGAGAAATCAAAGCTACATCTAGTCTAACAATTACACTACTGAAATCAAATGCTAACACTAATATACAAGGATGCTGACCTTTGTTGGGTGGTGGGCCCTTACCACTTCAACAGGTCAGTGATTGGAGTCTACAGTAAGTTGGTCTTCAATCAACACATCACTCCTACTCGGATCTCAAAACACAAAATTAGATTATGCTAACAACTCAATTCACATTCATTCATTAATAATCAAGACATGGACATAAATGAAACTTCTTCTATTAAACTCAACTCAAGATATGCTCTATAATATGCGATACTACTCTGACATGTTGTGCTATCTCTCTATATTTCCACCACCCTTTCCAGGGCTATTTATACAGTCTCAGTTGTGAAACACAAGGAGGTGAAATCTTCAGCATATCAACAAATGTCAAATTTACACACTCTGTTACATATTTTAAGCTTCATCCTCATGGCGGAGTGTATGAGGATGAAGCAATAACCAAACTGGATTAATATAGTCTTACTAGAACTTTAAACATTAAAAAATTATCTTAGGCACAATATGGAGCTAAACTTGGCATACTCGTTTTCTTCTACTGGTACCAGATCATGACAGGTGAGACATGGCGGATAGTACCGGACTAAAACAGGCCGTGGACATTGGTACTGGATCGTGATAGTGAATGATATGTGGGTATCGGATCTGAACAAGAGGTGCTCTTGGTACCGGATTCAGATAGTGAGTGATCTACGGGTATTGGATCAGTGTTTGGGTACCGGATCTCAACAGTGGTCAAATGGTACTAGAATTCATGGTAGGTATTGGATTGTGTAAACTAGCGCATAAGTACCGGATGGCTTAGCTGACATAGGAGTGTCGGACTTGTCCAAATATCAAAGGATACATATAGCAATTTCAACATTAGCACATGAAATATTTAATCTCGTAGATTAATAAACCACAAAATGCATGAATTCAAATATACCTTACCTCATGACCTTATAAGTGGCTGGAGATAGTGTTCTTTGTCATTTATCCAAGCTTAGGTAGGTCAAAAAGGTGTAAATAAGGAGTATAATATGGCAATGGGGATGCCAATTTATAGGCTCAACATTCCCCCATGCCAAAATCACTGCATGTCCTCATGCAACTAAAACATACTCAAATTTTTACAAAACTTGAGACTCCATTCACTTTAATCCTTTGGATCAATGATGTTAACAACTAAGGCTTCTCCCTTCAGCTCCCTTTTTATGACCCTAACATATTGCAAGAGTTTTAGCACCTTTTGGATCTTATTAGAAGTCTCTTCATGGTCATATTGGAGTTGTTGGTTGGTTGACTGCAGTTGCTCGTTTTCCTTCTTGATATAACTATCCAATAGTTGGTATTCATTCACCTTTTGTTTTAGTTCCTAGTTCTGTTTTTGTAGCTCCTCAATCTTCTTCCTCATCTGTCCTTTTTTTAAGGTCTTTATTGACCCCATTGCTTCCAACTGGATGTGTTTTCCTTCTTCCACTTCTTCTCTCATCCCACACAAAGTAATAGTAACTTGCTCCTCAGATAAGCTAGGGATGTCATCCTGGACTGGTAGGTCTAGAGGAGAGGACGTAAAATCTGTTGGGTCTTCATGTGCAAGAGGAATGACATCTTCTTTCCCTATATTTTCCATGCTCCTTATGGTTCTCTTAGAAGGAGGTGATGGATTCTTCTTCTCATAAGTGCTAAAAAAATTGCTCTTCCTCTTTCCTGTCTGTGGAATGGTTACAAGAGGTTATTCTATAGTCCGTTCTCCTTTATGTTTTGAGCTACTCTTCTCTTTCCTCAAGGGTTTTGATTTATGACCCTTATACTCAAGTGATACCACTGAAATATCTTCTACTAATTCAGATTTATCTTTCGATTATTGACTTTTAAGAGCCTTGTTAACTGAGGAAGAGGGCCCTTCTTGTTTTCTCGAAGAGTCATGAGTTTTTCGATCTTTCGGCACCTTAGCTTTATCTTTTTGGCTCACTGCTTTGGAGGATGATGGAGCTACCTTATTTTTCTTTCCCTTTTTCTTCTTAGGTTCCTCATCTTTGTCTGGAGTAGACTGGGCTTCCTTTACAGGTTCATTTTCTGTGGAAAGGTGTTGAGTGATGAGGTTTTTCCAACTAAACTTTTGCTTCCTAATTTCATGTATAACTAGCATTTTTATAAGACCCTGATGATAGATACTAGTCTTCTGAGTTTTAGATAAGGATTTGACACCTCTCGCCATCTTGTTCAGGCTCATCCATAAAAAGTATGGAAAGTCAATCTCAGGACCTCCTTCAAAGTGCAGCAAAATCCTAAGGTGATATAGGAAAGTTACAGCATACCTGCCTTCACAAGTGAGGAATCATTGGAGGTTGACAAGCATAGAATGATATTCCTCCTTGATATAATTTCTAGAAATCCCTTTTTACCAATCAGGGTGTTGATGGTCTTCTTTAAGAAATCTTTGCCACATTTCCTTATTGATTCCTACTCCTTTGAAATACTTGGCTCCTCTGCTAGGTAATCCTGTGGCCTCCCTTAGAGTTGCCTCATTGATTGTTAGCTACAGGTTACCTATGTGCACAATTTATCCATCTTAACTTTGGGTAAATGCATGTGATACCCCCTCATGACAACCTGTGAATTTTTCTAAAAACGAAATCCAACCCGCTCTAGTATACTTATCTCTACACAACTGGAACTCCTCGGTCTCCCTATAAATTTGGAAGACCGGTTCATTCCTACTCACAACCATCCTTATAAACTATGAGTATAAACCGAGCTTTAGTGTAAGAGTTTGTCAACTGTGAGCGTAAGGGTTTGGTATTGGATACCGCAAAGAGGATATAGCAGGTTAAACAATAGGCTCTGTAATGGATAAATATGGGTAATGGCGGGGAAAACAGTGATGGCATCAATAATTCGAAAGGTGGGTTTAAGTAAAGATGTTGCAAAGGAAATTAAGATGAGATGAGGCTCATTTGGATGGCTTCTCCACCCAGATAAGCCATTTCATTTATGCCCGTTAGTATAGTGATGGGAACGGGATGTTTGGTAGAAAAAACATCATTGTTGTTTGGGACAGGAAATTGGACCTTCAAGCGGAAAATTTGATGTTGAATGATACGAGGTAGATTCGTGATTACTAAGGGTAAAGCACGTTCTTGGTTTAAAGTCATGGTTCATCATTACTGGGCATACTCATTTCAATTCATAACTATATTCACACATTTGATGTGATTTTCCCCTCAACGTATTTTCAAGTGCTTATGTTGTGAGGAAATTGATTAAGGTTAAGCATATAGGTATGAGGGAAGTAAAAGTTAAGTGCATGGTTTTAACAATAAGGTCATAAGATCTAGTATACAATTTCAGACCTGTTGTATTTTTATAAGCAAAGGAAAATAAACGATACCATGTTACCTTTTCTTTTACCATTGCATAACCAATACCCATATGATATTCATGATCAGAAGCATTGCCTTGTATTTGAAGCTTGAAAATTATCAGAGTTCATCATTTAGGATGGAGTTTTATGGAGGATTAGTAATGGAATTTCATGTACTTCATGAAACTTCTTTATTATGTGCTTGCTTTTGAATTTCTTCCTTTGTGTCTGGTTTTGTAGGGTTGTAAGGTGAACATGTTGGTCTCTGAAGGTGAGATGTGATTCCGGAAAAGAGTCCTGAAAGAGGCTCTTTAACCCTCCCCCATGCCAAAGGTGTTGCATATCCTTATGCAAAAAGATCTAAGACACTGTATCACAATGAAAGAAAATTGATAAGAGAAGAGGAATCAAGTCAAATTACAAAAGTACATCCGTCACCTAGCATATGATCTCATGCCTTATTTGTTTGTTAAAAATGAAATTGCCTTTCCTCTGGTGACTTATTGACAAGAGCAACATTCAACAATGAAAACAAGGGGTTTTTATATTTTTCCATAAGAACAGATCCAACCTAACTGGCTTTAGAGATTTACTATCATTAGATGTTGTGGATAATTTTCATAGTATAAGTAGATTAGACTCCCTAGTCAGGGTCCACTCTTAAAAAGTTTTCCTTCTTAGGTAATGTAGGATTTAGATGTCAGACTGATAAAGTTGACTTAGGGTAATTCTCAAATGGAGATTTGCTTGTAGTATTCATTTTGTTTGTTAATCTAGAATTTATATATTATAAATGACAATAGTGACATTTGCTTGTAGTATTCATATTTTTAAATGAAAAAAGTGAAATTTTCAATCAAACAAGTATAAATGAGAATTTTTTCAAACCAAAACCCACTGCCAGCAAGCCTATTCAGTAATCTGGTGGGGTAGTTGTGATATTTAGTGAGAGACATGCCTTCCCTAGGCAGAATGCCCCATTGCCAACATGCTTGTTTAGTACCCTGATGGGTTTGCCTAGTCATACCACAGACCAATATGTACTACTAGCGACCTGTTCAGTATCCCAACAGTTTAGTCTCTTAAACCCTTTTTCTATCAGAGGCTTCGTGTCCCATAGTCAGCTATCTTAGTTTTTTTTAAAGAGTGCTTTTTCATAGGTGACAGGGGGAGGCTTGTCTGAAAACCCTTTTATAGGTTGGGATGGTACTAGGTTAGAATATATACTCTCTTATTTGAATGTCTTTAAATATTTGTTTGAAGGAAAAATAAACTCATGTATGTATGTTATTCCTTTAGAATATTCCAGATGTATGGTCTGTCTGAGTTTTTCCATAAGAGAATGACCTAAAGTTACCTTAGGGTACTGATGCATCCTCTTCCATAAAAAATTTCTAGTGTTCCCACGACAGAGAGTGTTCATATACTCATATGATACTCTTTAGTAAATATAATCCAATGATTATTGTTGAAGTCTAGTTAGGGTGAAATAATTACTTGTAGGCTAATATTTTTAATCCCTTTAATCATGTTCAAGTACTGATGTTGCTTGTAATGGAATTTTTGGTGAAGGCTACCTCTAAACTTTTAAATTAGGTTAAGCATGGTTCCTTATCAAACAACATAGGAAAAAGGAATTAGATCTTCTCTGTCAAGCAACAGAACCAAAAGAAATTAAAATACTTCCTTTTAGCCAACAAAAGAACCAAAAGAAATTAAAATACTTCCCTTTAGCCAACAACAGAACCAAAAGAAATTATTGATTCATAAAATATGTTATTTGATGCTACAGTCATCTCCTTGGTTCCAGCTTAAGTGGTTATTGGACGACTTCACACTTCATATTAATTGACATCAGATATTGAAATAGGCATAGCATACTTTGTCAATTAGAAAATAGGTGATATGTCCTGATAGTACCGAATAAGGACAGTATTCTGGTATCAGATCAACATAAGACTACTAGTACCGAACCAGAACAGAGTTTCTTGTACCGGATCAACACTGCAGGTACCGGACCAAAACAAAGTATTGTTGATGCTTAAAAAAAAACTGATGTTTTAGCAAGTTCGTGAAAGATCAAATAAATTAAAGAAATATACTAACAAAAATAAAATGTGAAAGTAAAACAAAGGAGGTAAGAATCCATTGTTACCTTCATATTATTAACAAAACACAACCCACACACCTATGTACATTTTTTTATTATAAATAAATCAATCAATCAATGTGGATCAGTAGGAAGATCTCCTTCCTTACTGATAACCTGCATATCTGGATTCTGTAGCACAAGTGTCAGAAATTCCTCTTTTGACAATGGTTTGTTATAAATTCTCAACCGATGACCATTCATGAGTAGGGGTGTCTGATGTTTGTCAATTGCCTTTATCCTGATTGAACCATTATCATGGACAGTGTCAATCTCGTAAGGTCCCAACCAACAAGTAGTTAACTTACCTTTGAAGTTATTGAACCTGTTGTCATACAACAAGGCCCAATCTCTCGGTTGAAAATTTTTCTTTTTGAGATAATTGTCATGCCATTTTGTCCTCTGCTCTTGAATAAGGGTGGTTCTTTGAAGTTCTTCCTGCCTAATTTCATCCAGCTCATTAAGCTGCAAGAGTCTTTGTTGTTGGGCTTCATATAAGTTCATGCCAACTTGTACAATGATCCTGAAGGTCTTGATCTGGAATTCTATGGGGAGAAGCACCTGCTTCCCATACACCAACTCATAAGGTGTATGTCCTGTTGTATTCCTCCAGATGATTCTATAAGCCCATAAGGCTTCTAGTAATATATCAGCCAAATCTTTGTGGTGTAGTTGTATTGTTTTAGTAAGAATGGACTCAATGACTTTGTTGGTAGATTCTACTTGCCCATTCACCTGAGGATGATAGGATGTATATTTCTTGTTCTTGATTTGGTACTATTCTGTAACAACTTTGATCAGATTATAGGTAAATTGAGTCCTTTGATCAATCACAATTTCTCGAGGTACACCAAATCTAGTAAAAATGTCATTAAAAAGGAAATCTACCACTGATTGTTCACTTGCAGACTATAAAGATTTTTCTTCAACCCACTTAGTCACATAGTCAGTACATACAAGTATATACATTTTCTTTTTAGATGCAGGATTAATCGGCCCTACAAAATCTAATGCCCATTTCTTAAAAGGTTCAATGACTACCTGGGCTTGAAGTGGCATTTGGTCTCGTGCAGTAGGCTTACCCATTCATTGGCATTCATCACAATTGGATACATAAGTTCTGGCATCCTTGAAAATATTAGGCCAATAATAACCATATTGAAGAAATTTATAGGCGGTCCTCTTGCCAGCAAAGTGACCTCCACAAGGACCATCATGGTAGGCTTGCAGAATATCATGGATCTCATCTTCCCTTACACATATTTTGATTACCAAATATGACCTTGTTTTATAAAGACAATCATCATGCCACATGTAGTTTGCACTTAGTTGAATTACTTTTGTTTTTCTCTAGGAGACAATTTCTAAGGCATATTCCCTATCACAAGATAGTTAGCTGCATCTGCATACTGAGTAAATGTAGAAATAGAAAACAAATTTTCATCAGAAAAGTTATCATCTACTGGTGCATTATCTCCCAGATGAATCATTCTAGATAAGAAATCAGGCACAATATTATCCTTACCAGGTCTATCAATAATATTGATATTAAACTCTTGTAATAATAACAACCATCTTGTAACTCTAGGGTTTGTTACAAGTTTTTTCATTAAGAATTTGATGGTTGAATGATCAGTGTGTACAAAAGCTTGATATCCTGTAATATAGCGTCTAAATTGATTGATAGCATGGACTACAGATAACAATTATTTTTCTGTGACTGTATAATTAACTTCTGCTGGGGAAAGGTTTTTACTAACAAAATAAATAGCATAATGCATTTGATTTTCCCTTTGTCCAAGAACTACCCCCAGGGTTGTGTCTGAGGCATCAATACAGATATGAAAAGGAAGGGACCAATTTGGTCCTCTTAACACAGAGGTATTTGACAATTTCTTTTTCAGAATCTCAAAAGATACTTGGCATTCATCATTCCAATTAAATTCAACTTCTTTAGATAATAACTTGAATAAAGAGGTAGCTAAGATTGTAAAATTCGGAATGAATCTTCTATAGTAGCCAGCATGCCCTAAAAAGATGCGAAATTCCTTTTGTGAGGAAGGTATTCTTATTTGTGTGATAATATGAATCTTTGTGGGGTCAACTCTAATTCTAGAACCAGAAATGTGATGTCCCAAAACAATACCTTCAGTGAGCATCATCTATGAATTTTCATTACTTAGGGAAAGATTAGTTTCCCTACACCTACTCAAGAC
Source organism: Picea engelmannii (assembly GCA_009831015.1). Lineage (NCBI taxonomy): Eukaryota > Viridiplantae > Streptophyta > Pinopsida > Pinales > Pinaceae > Picea > Picea engelmannii. Next base: position 44,077 of record ML818539.1, on the reverse strand, counting down.
TTTTTTCTATATTGGTCAAAGATTCCTGGAAGTCATCTCCATGGAATGTAAAGTCATCCATGTAGATTTCCATGCAATCATTGGCCAAGTCAAAGAAAATGGCTAGGACAACCCTTTGGAAAGTGGTTGGGGCATTGTAAAGTCCAAAAGGAAGAACCCTATAAGTATATGTTCCCCATGGGCAGGTGAAAGTGGTATTTTCCTGGTCTTCAGGTGCTATTTGTATTTGGTTATAACCACTAAACCCATCTAGGAATGAGAAATACTTCTTTCTGGATAAGGTATCGAACACCTGATGAATAAACGGTAAGGGAAAATAATCCCTACGGGTGACCTTGTTCAACACCCTAAAGTCTACACATATTCTCTACTTACTATTTTTCTTGGGAACTATGATAAGTGGAGACTCCCATTGACTATCTGAAATGGGGTATATGAGATTGGCTTGAAGGAGTTTTTGTAATTCCTCCTTTACAATATCTTTGAGGGCTGGATTCATCCTTCTCTGAGGCTGCCTAACTAGTCTGATTTTGTCATTAGTGTAGATATGATGTGTGCATGTGTAAGGGTGAATTCCTTTCATGTCTGCATAATCCCATGCAAAGGCATCAAATTGTTTTTGGAGCATTTCAATTACTTGCGTCTTTTTTTCTGGTTCCAAACTAGAGTTGATATACAAAGATTTTCCCGGACTAATCTCAACAAGTTCAGTATTTTATTCCTTCTCTGAGGAAGCTGGTGATAAAGTATATAATTGGGTGATATCAAGATGCCAATTTCGTTGAAATTCAGAACTGAAAATATTTGACAATTCTACAAAAGACCTAGGATATTCAATGCAGTTTGTATCAGCCAAAAATAAACTTAAGATTTGTTCATCTGATTGTTATTGAATTCCTTTTACTTGTTCAAGTGTTAACAGGGGTATGATGCAATCTTCTTCTCCATAAGGGTTTTTTAGCCAAATTGGTATTTCTTGTGTTGGTTGAGCAGGAGGGAAGAGGAAAAGATTTTGGCTATGTGTACAATTGGATATAGTCATCTTGTCAAACTGACAACTGATAAAGGCATCTGTTGTGTCCAGCCAAGGGCGGCCAAGAACCACATGGTTTCCTGGTTTGGAGGATGATTTAGAATAGATGACTAGAAAGTCTACTAGATACTCCGAAGAAGCTAGTGTGATTGTGGCATCATTTAAAATTCTTGCAGGGCTAATAACTAACTTATCTGCCAACTCTATCTTGGTTTGGGTTGGCCTTAATTGGTTGATTTGGATTTTTTTCATAGTGTCAAAAGGAAGTACATTAGTTGCTGCACCCAAATCAATGAGTGTGTTCAGTAAGGAAATACCATTAATTTCAACAGTGACTACTGGGTTCCCAGGGTCATTATATTTATATGGAATTTCATAAATAAATTTAGATAATTATCCTACTACCTGAACAAGGGGAGGTTCCTTCTTCTTCTCTCCCGGTTTCTTAAGGCAAAGATCCCTTATGATTTTGGAATATATGGGAATATCCCTAATGGCTTGCAGCAGAGGTATTTTTTCACATACATTTCCTAACTCATCCTCTATATCCTTGTGCAAGGGTGGCTCAGATTTCTTCTCTAATAGTATTTTAGGGTAGGTTAGAATATTGACTTGTTGAGGTACTCCTACAGACTGAGAAGTGGTTGGAATATGAGGGGAAGTCTCTCCTTCTACAGGGGTGGTTTGAGTATTTTCTTGTTCAGAATGATTATCATTTTATTCTTGAATTATTACTCCAGAATTTGATTGATTTACAACTTTCCTGGATCTTAGTTGAATTTCATAGGTGGGAAAGGTTTGGACTTCTAAATTCTTCACAGGGTGGGTGGATCAATTATTGGGGTTAGGAATTGGCTGGGCAGGAATTGTTGTTGGTCTAGGAGGGTTGTGGGCAGCTTGGATTTGTGGTTGTTGAATGGCATTTATAGCTGCTTGTTGTTGTTGGTTAGGGTTCAAGGGTATTGTGAATTTTTGTTGTACAGGAGGTGGAGGTAAAGCTTGTATCTGAGGTGGGTCAAATCTAGGTAGTAAGTGGGAAATGTTTGCAGGATATTGCGGATATGTCGGGTAAGAGGGACTCCCATATAGAGGTCCTCTCCAACCTTGTTGCCAAGGTTGAGTTTGAGCTCGCTGAGGTGTCCATTGCGAATAGGGCATTGGAGTAGGACCCCATTGTTGTTGTTGATATTGTGTATTAGGGTCATAAAATGCATTGGTTTTTTGTGCTCTACAAGGCCTCCTAGAAGGGTACAGTTGTTCTTGTGAGACTCCTCCTCCCCTATAAATGGCTTGCATCTCAAGTAAAGTTGGACATTTAGATGTGGGGTGCTCTTGTGTACACATGACACATACTGTTGAGCCTGTTTTGTCACATAAACGAGAAAAATAGAGGTGCTTACAAGCTTAGATGGGCTAGATAAGAAAGACAACAGTAAAGGAAAGGGTTAGAAGAATAAACATAAAAGACTAAGCTAATAATTAAACTAGGAAAGGAACAAACAACTAAAGTATTGTGCATAAAGACATAAGAACAAGAAACAAACAAGACTCATGTCACCAATGGAAAGGATTATATTAGTGAAAAGAAAACACCAAAGAGAAAGGGGACTTTGGGTCCCTTCTTCCTCCAAGGGAGGGCTCTTGGACCCCCAAGATTGATCTCTTCTTACAACTTGAAAACTTGAAAGAAATGGTGAAATAATCCCAAGCTAACCCACTCAAAAGGTGATGTGGATTGCCAAAATAGAATGGTGCTAGTATGATCTTGATGAGAAGAGAGGTTTCCCCAAGAGAATAGCAGCAATAGAACCTTGCAAATGAATTCATTGAAAATATAGTGCACCCATGGCCTCCTTTTATAGCATAGCTTTGAGGCATTATGCACCCAACTTTTAGTGTGAAAAGGGGTTGTTTAGGCAAGCTTTAGGTCTTTGACCAGCCACCCAGCTGGATCCAGCCAAGATTTGGATGTCAAATCGACTTGGAAGCTGAACCAGAAGTGGGTGGGAGGGCGACCAACATCATAAATGCGTCGTTATTAGGTGTGCACGGATTTTAGCATCCACAGTCGTGCATCATGTGCATGTGCTCTTTTTCTGCGTTTCTTGATGGCGCATGTGTGCGCGCGCCCTATGTAGTCATAGCACATCTTGATTTTATAACCGGTTGTATAGTTTTGGACCTTTTGGAAATGATTTTTTGGTAATTTTGGTCCATGGGTGGACTCATAGTTGTTTGAATATGTTGGATTCCTGTAACCATTTGCAGATGAAATTTCAGTGATAACAGATGCCCCCTGATGGATGAGGTTAGGAGCATATGGATAGCCGAAATTCATCAATGTTTCTTCTACTAAGAGTACTATTGTAAGAAAGAGAAATAGTGAGAGTATCAAGAGTGACCCATTGGAGGGAGAAGGGCACCTGTAGGACCCAACCTTTCACAAGGTGTGGAAAATAAATTTTGTACAAACGAGGTGGGCATGCCCCACGCTCGTGTCATGTAACTCAAAAAAGGGTGTTGTACAGTAACTAAAACTGTGTTGATGTAGACAACTACAACACCCTTGGGGGTGGTTTTGAAAAAGGCAGAGGACAATGCTAATGAGGAACATACTCTGAAAAGTAGGCAATGACACCTGTAAGAAGCATCACGGGTTCTATGGGCATTGATAGCCCAACAAAGTTCAGAGGTTTTCGGAAAATATAAAAAATAACTACAATAGTCGTAAAGTAAGACCCACCGTAACATGAGAAAGAGTTGAATTCGAATGTTATGGGGGTCAACGACAACAGAGAGAAATGATGGTTCTCCCTGTTCTATCCAAGACTCCTGATTGTAAAGGTAATGAGAGTCAAGATACTGTTGCCCATCTGAAAACTATGCTGATGTCGACAAAAAGGGAGACGCGACTATAAGAAGCAAAGGGATTCGTGAAATCCACTAGGTGAGGTCAAGAACCGAGGAGGTACATGGATGAAGTCAATATGCGTGGAGACTCAAGACTTCCCTTGGTTGGGGATATATGCAAAGTATAAGTGGTTGCAACCGTTCAACTAGGTCGAGTGTTAGGGGGACAACAAGACGTGGGATAAGTTGTGCCAGAGGTGGGACAAAGTGAACAAACTCAAAGAGTAGAGGTAGGTGGCCTGTGGGATACTCGGAGTTTATGGACGATGTCAACAGGATTAGGTGATAAGGAATGCCCCAACCAAGGGTGACATGGGTTGCGTTTGCCAAGAAAGTCGCCAAAGGTGAGGACAAAAATCTATGTAAAATGTTGTAAACAACGGCTTAATTACAGAAAGAATTAAAAAATCAGTGGAGATAATAATGCAGATATAGAAATGGGTGCCCCAGTGTAAGATGGCTTGGCCTGAGGATGGCGCAAGTTGGTGTAAAAAACAAGTGGAGAGTTGGGGCCCCATAGGCGGGTTTCTATAGTAGGGCAATGTATGGAGGGAAATGTGAAGATGGGCAAGCCAACGGTGGATGAAATGGATGGTAAATGGTGTTACGGGAGTGTAGTCAAAATAAAACCATGAGGAAGTGACCTGGGAGTCCATTGGGTAGGCTAGAAAAATGAGAAGAAGGAGTATGTGGCTGATTTGCGACATGATGTAAGACTATCGAGACTCCCATCCCTAAAGGTTGAAAACAACATGAGTGTCAAAGTGCCAAGTGGGGGCTATGAATGGGACAACTCATGTGGGGGAGAGTGCTACCGGGTGACAATACCCAAAATGCAGTGGAGGTGATGGTACTGCAGAGCCAGATATAGGGACCCTAAAGGCAAATTGTAGAGGGTGTGACTGGAGATGCAATTGAGATTCAGCAGGAGGGATTACATGCCAATGTCGATGATATACTTGAAGGGGTGATAGAGAAATTATGTAGTTGAAAGTATTCTGGACATCGGTCACAGAGATCCCATTGTATTCTTCCTGTGTTGGTATTATGTAAGGTTCAAAAAATCAAAGTCTCAAGGGAATGAAAATGTATGCTCTCTCAGCTCTGAGTAAGTTTAGTAAGCACAGATGAAGTATTTTTGCAGCATATTTAGATTTCTGTAGTGTTTAATATTCCTTTAGTTGTGTGTTATTCTTGTAGTGTTGCTATGTTTCCATAGCATGCATATAAAATTCTGGAAATGTTTGCAACTTAAAGGAAGACTTTGATGTATATTTAAGGAGTTATAAGGTTTTGTATGGAGGAGTTTTCTCCATTGATTGTAATTGGAGTTATAAGGGTTTTTTATTTTTCCTTGAACTTGTAAAGGTGTTATAAGGGGTCCAACAAATTGCATATTTGTCTTTGCATCCTTGACCCACCCGAAATTGAATAAGGGGGTCTATCTTAGGATCTTTGTGTGCATCTAAGTTATTGGTCATTTATCTTCCATATTCTTCATAATGGCGAGAATTGAAGAAATATTTACAATATTGCACACATTAATTAACTCAACTACGGAATCTACAATTGCAATAAACAAGTGCACTCTCAGTACAGTGATTACTTGTCTGAAAGTAACACACGCGAAGATTGATATGTTCAAACTTAAAAAAAAATGTTATCTGATTAGTTAAGTTTGCTTCGACAGCAACAATGTGATTTCAACAAGCAAAATGACATCAAGGATGAAAGTGACTTCAATGAAGACATTCAGTTGACTAGTGATGAAAGTCATAAACATAAACATGAATTAGATGAAGTCCCTATTACAAGAAAAGTTGTGGATAAATGTGGCAAAGAAATTATAATTGTTCGACCATTGGAAGAATTACGCTTTAAACGAAATCAATATGGACTAGGATATGTAAATGATGTTGACAACCTTTTTCATATTCCTAACTATAGCGAACCTGTTTGCTTTATGAGTGGAGGTTTTCTTAATGATGATAAGAAGAGAGAGCTTAAGGATATTGGTAAGGAATAGGTACAGGTATTGTTGTTGATGATGTTACAGATCATGATAATCAGTCGGATAAAGAACCCATACAGTGCAAACACTGTCACCGGTTTGGCCATGATAAGTCAAACTGTTTTGATCTTCACCCATGCAAATTTTGTCGGAATACAAATCACTCCTCTATAAGGTGTCAAAAGCATAAGTGGAAACATACTCATTTTGAATGGTTAGGAAATTGGCGTTGGTGTTTGGAAGCCAATTTATTGGAGTAGTCTTATCGCCGGATTTATACACAAGTACAGTCATACTTGATTGGAGATATTTCTACAGTTGATGGACATGAATGTTTTTCAAAGATTTGATGATATAGGGTATGATCGGGGCCCAGTT
>ML818538.1:61408-81962 GCA_009831015.1 Picea engelmannii | reverse complement strand
AACGTGTAGTAATGAGAAAGGACGTTATGTACCTTGGAATGATCAAGTGGAATGATAGTATAAGTCAAAATGTAGGTGATGAAGGGTAAAATAATAGCAAAAAGTATGGGCAAAAAGGGTACAATATGTGGTCCTAACACCAGGGTTCATGTCTTTCGGGTTTCCAACAAAGCCTCTAAAACTATCGGCCCTCCTAGTAAAACAGAAGGCAACACAGTGCACATAATGAGCTGTGCAGTCTCACCCAAGATAGCTTTAATGGGTGGCTGTAAGACCCAGGTGTTTACAGCCCAGGACTGAGTATGAGATATAAGATCTATATTCAGAGCCATTTAATATAACTTGTGATTGTAACCTACTGTTATTCACAACTGTGCATTACCTTCAACAACTTATTTCATTAATAACGCAACCATATTTCATAGCAATATAATAACCCATTCATTCATTAAGCACAATATTTAACTACTGAGAAGAGGATAAAGATATGCATGCATTCATCACATTACACATATATTACCATGGTTCACCCCCTCCTGGGCTACCTCCACAAAGATTTGGCTCTCGACTCTTTTATTATGGTAGTTCTGCATCTACAACGTCGCGCATTTACAATTCTCCTCAGATGGGTAAGATCTATATGAGGCAAACTAGACCACACCAAGCTCCTTAGCCTGCGATTTAATCCTCAAGATCTACCTTCTCTCCTCTCCTCTAACTCAACAACTTACAAAATAGTTCATACAAAAAACCTTACATATCGCATCAACTCATACATATCTACAATAATGCAAAGCCAACTACTAACTAAATCAGAACAGCTACAAAATCCCTCAAAAATACCAAACTCATCCACAATACCTCAGTATTAGTATTTATACATCTTTGTATCTTCAGCCATTACAATTCGTTACAAAAATTCTAACCCTATCGACATGTCTTCCTCCCATGTGCACATGTTGTTCCTCCATCCAACTGTCGCTTTCCTTGTGCATGCTTTCTTGCATGTGTGCATGCTGCATTTCCTTCCAGCTGTTGATTCACTTTCTGCACACTTTCTTTCCCCATGATCATCCTTATTTCCACTTCGGCCTACTGCCAACAGGCCCCCAACACTGACATGTGACTCATCATGAGCCACCTAATCCTTCTGAGCTTCCTCGATCTCCTTGGTGATCGTCTGGAACTTTTCCCCGAGCTTTGCTACTTGTGTCAGTGTCTGCACAGTCTTCTCCTTGATTCTGTCCACTACCTGGACTGCCACTTCATCGCTGATCAATCCTTCACATTCTTCCTGGGTTTGTGCTATATGTGTCTTAGCTTCCTCTTCTTGTTCTAGTACTTCTGCTACCCTCTCTGCAATGGCTCCATTTGAGCTTGACGCTCATGTTTTTGCATTTGCACAATGATGAGTTATGCCTGCAACTTCTTCATCTCCTACGTCCCTTTGACTCATTATGGGATTGGTATTGTCTTTTGATTCTTCTTGAGCTCTTGGATCACTGCAATGATCCTTTCCTCTTCCTTGTCCCACCATTGGACCTGTGGATTCTCCTCCAGCCTAGTCCAAATATTCACTTCTTTATCAAACAAGTTAGTTGCGGTGATAACCTGCTGCTCTATCTCTTGCAGTTGCACTGTTTCTTCCTTCTTCCTTTTCTCCTTCACTGCTGGTGGTATGGTTGGTATGATTTTCTCTCGGAGATTCTCAATATCCTTATGGTATTGCTCGATTTCCTACACAATCTGATCAATCTTTTCCACTACTGCAAGTTCATTCCCCTGTGCGGTGTTTGGAAGCTTCTCAAAAATTCCTTCTACTCTTCGTTGCAGTTTGTTCCTACATTCTCTTTCTTCCTGAGTTTCAGACTTGTCCTGCTCACACAATTTTTCCAGTGCCTCCCATTTCTTTGCTTCTCACTGTAATTTGACTAAGTCTTTGCATGCGCGAGACTGTACCTCTTGGTCGACACTAACCTACAACTTGTGTATTGCCCTGGATGGCATCCACGTCAAGACCAATTGGATTTGGCTAAAATCCTTCAAGGGTGTCTGACCCACGATTTTGTCCATGCGCAAAATACTAGGTATGATGTAGAATGTCGTGTTTGCGTGCGTTAATGAGTGGACTGGATGTCATTATTCTACCTCCACTCTGTGGTGTTGATGGTTCTATGCCCCTGCTGCTGCTTGCTATCTTCCCTACCCCGATTTGTTTGATGAGATGGTGTATGTCTGCCAACTCCTCTTGGATCTTGTCCCTATGACGTGTAGCATGGTCGAAGTGCTCTACTAGACAATCCTGGATCATTCTGGCAATCATCTCCCCATCATCATCCACGATCATATATACTGGAGGTGTTTATTGTGCCTTTGATTTCTTGCACACGCCTCCTGTTTGTGTGGCTGGTCTCTTATTTCCCCTTGGTTCCTGTGTGTTGGGATTTGAGGTGGTCTCCTAAACTCCCTCAAATTGTTTCTGCTATTCCCTGGTCGGATGTGTATTCTCCTTCTTCCCCTTCTGGGTCCCTGTCTTATTTGGCCCTTCATCTGCCTGTGTTGTCTTGCCTTGGCCCATTCTTGGTTTCTTGGGCACTTGGATTTTTGGAGGCTGTGTTTCTCCCTGCTCTTTCTCTTCCTCTCCTATTCTTTCCGGCACTTCCTGGGTAATGGCTGGAATCCTCCATTCCTCAGGCCATTTGCTGATGACCATGTCAATATCACCCTCTGTGATGCAGTAGTGCATATGTAGCCACTATTTCACCAAATCATTATTTTCCTATATCCACATTGTTTTTCGTATTGCCTGGAATTTGGAGATGTCCGCATATTGTGCGACAACTTTCGATGTAATTCTCCACGTCTTGGAGATGGATTCCTGTAGGTCACATAGGTATCCCTTAAAAATTGATCCATTTGCCTTCTTGTTCCTCGAGTCTGGCCTGGCTCTAAGCAACAAGCACCTTGCTCCATGTGGCTTTGGTCTGGTATAGAAAAATACATACCTTGGCTCTTGCCATCCCATGAAGGCTATTAAGGTAATCAACCATGAGTAGTGGAACTCTGTGCCTAGGTTCTGCGCATCCTTGCAGTCCTCTAGGAACAATTTCAATAAGTATGGTGCCCAACTCATTGACGTGCCTTCTGCGCACTGGGCTGAAACTACAACAACTCCAATTGGGAGTTCTTCCCTGTGGTATTTTCTTAGCAGCTTGCAGGCTAATATTTTCGTGCCCAATTGTGTGGTTTCATTTTTGATTCATTTGATGATTATCCCTCTTGTCCCCCTGGCGGTGCCATACTTATTCTTCATCTCTCCTGCTAACGCTTTCTCCTTGGTTTTGTCATCCAAAAAAAATGCGGGATCCAAACCTCAGATTGGTAATCCTGTTATTTGCGCAATAAGCTCAATGGTTATGGGGATGGGCTTGTCAAACCATATGTCCCCTCCATGTGTGACTGCTAACATTTGTTTGACACATGCTATTGCATATTGGCCTCTGCCAAAATGTGGTAGGTCCAGTAGACATAGAATTCCCATTTTCTCCAACCCAGTTGCCCATTGGTATGGTTGGTTGATCGGTTCTCCAACTCAAGTTGTACCCGTGGTATGTATAAAGACCCTTTGTGTAAGTTTCGAGAACTTGTCTTCATCTGCTACATCGTGGTCTGAATATTTGAGCTTCCCGAAATGGCCCAGTAGCTCTAGTCCTACCTGTACCACAACTAGTATGCGCGGTAGAACAATTTTTGCTGCAGGTTTCTTGTGAGGTGACCTTGGTATCTATATCTTGTATTTCTATTGCAGTGGTGGCTAGCATGAACTTCCAGCGGCTTCTGGTTGTGCCTTCGTAACCCATTCCATCCACACCAAGACATCTTTAATCATATCCCCTGTTGGGTGTTCTGAGATGGTCATTTGAGACTCATCTGGATCCACTGCTACTATCGGCTTCGGCGCCATGCCATTGACTTTCAGAGCTACTTCTGTATTCTCTGGTTGCATCTCTTTCAGGGTTTCTTCTTCCTGGTTCTGTGGCTCCTGCGCTGCTGTTGGCATATCTATATTCATGGCCTCTACTGCTAGTTGTTGGATTTCCTCCAGTATCGATGTGGATTGTACTGGTATCATTTCTGGGGATGGGATTTGTCAACATTGATGACCTCTGACGTTTGTTTTTCACCTTCTTCTGCCTATCCTCATGACCTAGTTTGAACTCTGGTCTTCCTAGAAGTCTGGCTTGCTTCTGCTTGATTAGGAGGTGAATGTTGAATTTCTGCTAGAATTGAATGGTCTCTATGGTCTCTGTGAACTCTCTCTATTTTCTTTAGCCTTTGTCGCTCTCTGTCTATTCTCTCTTTGTGAATAGACTATGGGCTCCTTCGCCCATGTGTTGTATGGATTTCCCATGAAGCTTGTTGAGGATGCTTCCTTGAGTATGGGTTTAATGCATCTTGATCACCGGTTCAATGCATCTTTGGTGGTTTCGTACTTTCCATTACTCCTGCTATGTCGTCTCCAGTTGGCGTGATTAATGTGGCATCCCATCAGTCCTTGCCATCCTTTAATTCTGCCTAGTGCTGTCATGTCGTCCTGCTTTTGCAAGCTCTTCTTTTCCCACTTGTTTCCCTTTGGATGTGACTGTTATCCTTTGTCGAATTTTTGTTTCTAAAATCATGTAGCCTTTCTACCTCTAGCGCACTACGCCTGCTTTGGTTTTGTTTCCTTTTTGTTCTTTTTCAATTTTTTTTTTACTGCACGGTGGATGGTCGACTATCCTTATACAACTTCAGTCGACTCCCATTGATCATTCCTCTGATTTCTGTGCCTACTAAATATATTAACTGTACAAATCCTCCATCTGTGATAGATTTTACCTCATACGGTCCTAACCAATACATCATGAGCTTTCTCGGGTGCTGAAACAATTTGTTGTCATACATCAATACTAGATCTCCTTCCTTGAACGTTTTCTTCTTGATGTGTATATCGCATCAAGCCTTGTCTCTGGACTTCTGAACGTGTTGGTGGAATCCTACTAAGATTCAGTCTTCCTCCATGGTTAGTAACTGATTCAGTATCTCCTGTACTGCACCTCGTTTGATCATTTATGTGATGGCTGCTACGTGCAAGATTGGTACTAAGAATTCTAATGGCACCACTTCTTCTTGGCTATAAACCATTTTAAATGGTGTGTGCCTTGTAAAATTTTTGCATGTAGTCCTGTATGCCCATAATACTGCTAGTACTTTGAGGTCCCGGTCGTCTCTGTTGATGTTATAGATCTTTGTTAGTGCATTCTCTAGAATTTTGTTGAAGGCTTCCACTATTCCATTTGCCTGTGGATGATATGGTATGATCTTCTGATGATGGACTTCAAACTCTTTAGTCATCACATGAATGGTGTTGTTTGTGAAGTGCGTGCCTTGGTTGCTCATCAAAAATCTTGGGCACCCAAATATGGTAATTACGTGTTCAAACAAAAAGTGCGCTGATGTTTTTGCACTGCAATCTTTTACTGGTGTGGCTTCCACCCATCTTGTTAAATATTTCGTCGTGGTGATAATGTACTGAGCCCTTGTTCTTTTTGCAGGTGGGTTTACTGGTCCCACAAAGTCTATTGCCCACTTTTCAAATGCCTATAATGTTACTTGTGGTCATAATGGCATCTTGTCCCTTCTGTTGGGTTTGCCTATCCTTTGATAGACATTGCATCCTTGACCATACTCCTTCAAGCCTCTGTGAATTGTTGGCCACCATAGTCCTGCACGCAATACCTTCTGCACGATAGCTTTACCTGCATAATTCCCTCCTATTATTCCCTCGTGGGCTTCTTCTAAGACTCTTGGTCTTTCATGTTCTAACACGTATCTTCGTAAGATGTTATCTGAACCCATGTTATATAAATGTTCTGTAACCATTTGATAGTCGGTCGCGCGGACTATCAGGTTTTTCTTATGCACGTTGCTATATTCTTGCGGTGCAGTACCTATACTCAAGTATTGAATGATGTATGCAGAGTATTCATCAACAATTTGTACTGAGAATAGCTGTGCATATAGAAAGTTGTCTTCGATATTCATAGGTTGTTCTACATTTGTGACCCTTGATAGGTGGCCAGGTCTTGCATTCAATTTTCCTGGTTTAACTATTACTTCAAAGTCAAATTATTGGAATAATAGTACAAACGACAGATTCTCCCCCCCAACACTGGCTTGTTGACTAGGTATTTCAGGGCTGAGTGATCTGTGAACATCTTAAAGTGTTTTCCCAATAAGTAATGCCTGAACTTCTGTAGTGCATAGACCATAGCTAGGCCTTCTCTTTCTGTAGTGTTATAGTTCTATTCTGAGTCTGATAGATTTTTTCTCACAAATGCTATCAGGTGATCTAAGTCTCCCACTCTTGGCTGCACCAAGATAGCTCTAAGTGCTATGGTTGATGCATCTACATGCACGTGGAATGTCTTATCCCAGTCTAGAAATACTAATATTAGCGTGGTAACCATCTTTTCCTTCAAGGTATCCAGATCGTGTTGACACTCGTCATTCCACTGAAACTTTGTATCCTTTCTTAGAAACTTTTCCATCAGTGTTGTGATCTGCGCATATCCTTTGATGAATTTCCTGTAGTATCCAATGTGTCCTAACATCGCTCTTAGCTGACAGACTGTTTTTGGTGATGGCAGGTTAACAATGAATGTGATCTTTGTCGGATCTAATAATAAACCTCGTTTTCATACTATATGACCTAATAGTATCCCAAAAAGTGTTCCAAATATGCATTTCTTTATATTCACTGATATCTGGTACTGTTTGCATCTTTCTAACATCAATCGTAAAACTTCCACATGGTTTTTCAATAGACTATAGACTGTCCAATCATCCAGGTATACTTCCAGAAATTGATGGATGAATTCTTTAAATGATGTGATGACCACTCTGGAGAATATCGCTGGTGCATTCTTCATTCCAAATGACATAACTGTGTATTTATAAGATCCCCATTTTGTCGCAAACGTGGTCTTGTATCTGTCCTCCTGTGCTATCTTAATCTAATGATAGCCTGGGAATCCATCAGTGAACGACGTAGGGAATGGGTCATGTAGGCATGCATCGTTCAAATTACTCAAGTCAATGCATATCCTAATCCCTCCTTGTTTCTTGTCCTGTAATACCATTGGACTTATCCATTCTGACTCCTCAACTGGTTCTATGATGCTAGCTTCAAGCATCCTGTCGATCTCATCTTTGAATTTATGTTTATATATTGGGATCAATATGTAGGGTTGATATTTAATAGGTCTCGCATCAGGTCTGAGTGGTATCTTCATTTATCCTATATCTCCAGATATACCCTTCATCTCTATGAATATTGTGGGAAAGAGGTCATTGTATTCGTGCAACAACTCTATGATGATTTCTACTGTTTTCTCATCCCAGTAATCTCTAATGCTGGCCATTTTGGGCTACTCAGCTGTCCCGATGTTAAATTTATTTACCTTGATCAGCATGGAAATGACTTCTGATTCTATGGGTGGTCCTTCCACATCTCTTTTGCCTTCTTCTTCGATCTGAATATCACGCAGATCATCTTCATTCAATGCTTCCTCCTATACTTGGTAACATGACAACAGTTCCTTGACTGTCTGTTTGTTCCATTGTTGTTCTTTTGTGATCAATTCTACTTCTGGTTCTTTGATGAATATTACTCTTTTGATCCATTTAAGGGTTGCATCTATGTTGGGTTTATCATATTTAAATGAGAAAGTGATTGAAAAATTCTGTCGCAATGTCATCCAGGTCACAGTTCCCTTGCACAATTCCTGGTCTGTATACCAATTCGCTGGTATGACCTCTAGAGTGTGTATGAAGTAATGAGACCATTCCTCTGGGGGTGTCACTTTCCACAATGTTCTGCACTTCTCCACGTGTTTCCCTGGTGTCCCCTGTCCTTCATACTTTTGTTGTTTGTTGTTTTTCTATTCTGCGCAGTAATTGCTTTTATTGGTACCAATATGTGATTGTCTCCTTGTGTGTGCCCCACCATCTTGTGGGTGTGGACTTAAGTGCTAAGTCAAGTGCTAACCGTCTCTAGTTCTCTAACACTGCATCTTCATATTGTGTCAAGAATGTTTCCAAATCGTTTAGTCCATGGAAACTGGGTGGTTCCCTGATTTTTGTGCCTACCCATCTTACTGCGCGGTCTATTCTTGCACATCTTAGCATGGATACTTTGTGTAGCCTCTGCTGCCAGTTCTCTAACCCGGTGTTTGAGTCTGTTGCACATGAAGTAATGCTCCACCAATTGAGTACCCCATCTATAGTTGGGTTTACGTAATCCTCATCACACACAGTTTTTCTGTAGAACTGACCAATTTCGTCTAAGTCTAGGAAAGTAGGTTCTACAAACCTCTCCCCTTATGATGGGTCTAATGGTGCGATGAACCTATATTCTCTAGACTCAAAGGTTATTTTCTTGGTTTTCAAATTGATTATGGCTTGGTTTTCAAATTCCCAATCCAGACCAAGCAATTTTGGATACAGTGTTGTGTCGTCCACTATTTCAATGACTTCAAAGTCTGCTTTAGTGCGTACTCCATCAAGATCTACTATCACTCCTTTCAGTCTTCCGATTGGTAAGACTCTATGTTGGTTTGCTAGTTTCAATTGAACAAGTGAGTATCCTAATGTTGTCTCTCCCATGCATTGCCATGTCTTCTTTCGTAATACATTCACTTCTGATCCTAGATCCAGTATTATGCCTCCCATAGTGAAATCCCCAATGTTAGCATTCAGTCTAAATTCCCTACTTATTCTTCTTCTTGTGTGTAGGTGATTAACTTTTTTTGGTTCTAGCTTTTATTTCGTCTCACTGCTACATTTTTATAGTATGTTTTGCAATATTTTCACAGATGAGGGATCACTTAATACATTTACACTTGATTTCAAAAATCCATTGATTGTACTTACTTGTCCCATGGGTTGCATCCCTTTGGTATGATCCAATGATGGAGGCATCTCGTATTCTAGTGCTTCCTTATCTTGCTGCGCAATTGAAGTCGACGACATGTCCTCCTTCTGAAATTCTTGTCTAGATTGCTTGAATATCTCCTTCTCCTTCTACCTGTCGAACTGCGTCAGTGCCTATTTTAGCTCCTCCACATGTGACTATGTTGATGTTTCGTCCTTCATCCATTGCTTTGAATGAGATCCAATGAACATTTTGGTTGTTTTGATTCCTCTTTTCTTGAATATTTACTAGTAATGTCGGACATTCCTCTGTATCATGGTCCGATGCGTGACAATACATACAAGTTGCTGGTGGTAGTGGACATTCACATGCATAATGTCCTGGTTTTTGACAATTGTGACATGTGACTGGTCCTCTACCTCGTCCAAAACCTATTATGTCTCCTCCTCCTCCTCTGTAGGCTGCTTGATCACCTCTTGGCGTGTTATACTATGGTGCCTAATTATACTACGCGGTATTGTACTGAGGTTGTGTGTTATTATATGGTTGTTTCACAGTATTATACTGCAGCTGTGCAGTGTTGTATGGAGCTAGGACTGGATTGAGTTGTGGAACTGTTTTACCAGTCATCATCTCAGCCTGTACTCTATATGCATCTGATGTCCTTTCTCGCATTAGCTCCATAGTTATGCAATCTTTATCGTCATGGATCACTGACTTACAAAAGGTGCAATACGAACTCTTTGGGACTTTCTGGTATTTCTGCATCATTGTGCAGTGATAAGGGTCGTGACCCATTTTTTTGTAGATTCCGCACCATAGTTCTCTCGGTGATAATGGATTTGGCATATCTGTTGCCATATATTGTGCGAATGCTGGGCATTTGTGCTTGTGGTGTCCTTTCGTCCTGCATGTGGTACACCAAACTAATTCTTATTTTTCCTTATTCTTATTCTAGTTCAACTGAAATGTTAGATTCTTCAAATCCTCCTTCAATTCCTCAATCACTGGATCTTTCTGTTGGTACTGATTCTCTTCCAATTGCAAGGCTGCCCACAGAGCCTCTGCTTGCATCTAAAATTTATGTTGTTGTAAAGGGTATTTTAAGTGTGGGAGTATTGAGTTGACAAATAGGTGTCGATGGTGCATATCGGTCATGAGATATTTTAACTTTCCCTTCAGTCACTTAAATATCTGATCAATCTCCGATACAGACTCTCTTGGTTTCTGTCTTATTTTGATCATCTCGTTCATGTACTGATCCTCTGAGCTCGGATTCTGGAACTCATTTATTAATAAATTCTTAATGTCAACCAATTTCCTTTTCGTCCCTAGGGTACTGTTTGTGTCTAGACTCATGTACCAGTCTAGTGCGTGGTCTCTTAGCATAATATCTATCTGCATGAGTTTTTTATCTTCATCAGTGATCTATTTTTCTTCCTAGATCTTTGCACAAATGAACAAATTCTTTTTAGGGTCTTTTGTTGCTTCTCCCCAAAATTCTAGTAGCCTAATGGTGGGATCGTGTCCTGCCATTCTGAATATTGAACTACTACCTCCTCTATGTGGTGTAGATACTTGACTACTGCTACTTGGACTGGCTCCTCGAGTCGTTTCTCCTTTTGTAGATAAACTTTCTGCTATCGGAATTCCTCTGAAGTTCAGTTGTCTAAATGGTGGTGTTCTCTTTGGTGTATTAGTCGCACATGGGTTTATGGGTTCCACACTGACATTAATGTGGATAGGATGGTTTCCTTCTCCTCCTGCTCTTGGACCTCTTGTCTTCCTTTCATATGTTGCACACAGGATTTACTCAATCTACTCCACAGCCTAGAGATCCTCTACCTCTTCCTCATCACTCGCTAAGCCTTACCTCGTGGCTACGACTCTCTTCTTGGTATTCACCATGTATTGGTAGGGTACTTTGCTACGCGTCCTTCCTGTTGATGCTAAGATCCACTTGATATTGTCGTCGTTCATCATGATCGGGTCCAAGGGTTCCTCCTCTTTCTTTCCCTTATTCTTACCTCCTTCCATTCCTCCTCTCTCTATCAGTGCTTCCCCCCTTCCCCCATGCACACAGGGAATTTTAGCTATCTGATTCCATTGTCATTACACCTTTGTTATATAGAAGTATCTTAGTAGAATTATACAGTGATTGAATGTACCTTCCTCGAGGTCTGCGTAGAAATTCATGCTCCGCTACGATGTATGACTTCGCTGTGTCAACTACAAACTCTGTTATGAAGCCTACCACAATACTGTCAAGCCAAAAGTCTACTACGTGGGTGAAATTGTTGTTCAACTATTGTAACTGCTCAATCTATAATGGGGTCCAATCTAGCTATCGAACCTGGTTCATTGCATGGTTATCCTTCAACCTTAGTATCCATTCCTGAAATAGATGTGGAAAATCACAGAAAATGACTTCGTGTAAATCAATAACCACGTATTTGTCCAAATATTTGCAGGGTGTTATTCTAGGGTTTCTATTGTCTTTCTGTGAAGAATCTAGCTCTTTGGTTCTCAACCAGCTTTTGATTTCTTCTTTCGTAGGGTTCCACGGTCTCAACATTCCCTTCTAATGGCTCATTGCTCTCTTGTTTTCTTTTCTTATTCCTTGCTCAACCTATCTTAGCTACTCAATCCGCCTCTGTTCCTACCAACGACAACAAAACCATTTGTTGGTTACTCTCCTCTATTATGATATTTTTATTGACCCAGGGTTCATGTCTTTTGGGTTTCCAACAAAGCCTCTAAAACTATCGACCCTCTTGGTAAACTAGAAGACAACACAATGCACATAATTCACTGCGCAGTCTGACCCGAGATATCTTTAATGTGTGGTTGTAAGAATCAGGTGTTTACAACCTAGGATTGAGTATGAGATATGAGATCTGTATTCAGAGTCATTTACTATAACTTGTGATTGTAACCTATTGTTATTCGTGACTATGCATTACCTTCAACAACTTATTTCCTTAATAGCGCAACCATATTTCATAGCAATATAATAACCCATTTATTCATTAAGAACAATATTTAACTACTGAGAAGAGGATAAAGATATGCATGAATTCATCACATTAGACATATATTACCATGGTTCACCCCCTCCTAGGCTACGTCCACAAAGATTTGGCTCTCGGCTCTTTTATTATAGTAGTTCTGCATCTATAGTGCTGCGCGTTTACAATTCTCCTACGGTATAAGATCTATACCACAGCAGGCTCCTCAACCTGCGATCTAATCCTCAAGATATACCTTCTCTCCTATCCTCTAGCTCAACAACTTACAAAATAGTTCATACAAAAAACATTACATATCACATCAACTCATACATATCTACGATAATGCAAAGCCAACTACTAACTAAATCAGAACAACTACAAAATCCCTCAAAAATACACAACTCATCCACAATACCTTAGTATCGGTATTTATACATCTTTGGCTCTTCATCCATTACAATTTGTTACCAAAACCCTAACCCTACCGACGTTAGGTCTTCCTCCCATGTGCACGTGTTGTTCCTCCATCCAGCTGTGTCTTTCCTTGTGCACGTTTTCTTCCATGCACGCATGATGCATTTCCTTCTAGCTGTTGCTTCACTTTTTGCACAATTTCTTTCCCCATGATCATCCTTTTTTCCACTTCGGCTTACTGACAACAATATTGAAGCTATTTTACCAATTGAATGTGAAATCCCATCTTTGAAACTAGTTTTCGAACTTCTCCCTAGCACCACAGCCGAAGAAGAATGTCTATTGTATTTAATGAAATTAGATGAGACTCCATGTGATGCTGCATTAGTCATAGAAACTCAGAAGAAACATGTCAAAGATTAATACGACAAGCATGTCAAACCGCGTGTTTTTTCTGAGGGTGATTTAGTTCTCCTTTATGAACAATATCGTGACTTATTAGGGGCCAATAAATTCGAGCCCATGTGGTGTGGCCCTTATTGTTGTAGGAAAATCTCCCTGCGGACATGTAGATCGCCTCTAAGAGCTTGACCCTAACTCTAGACAGAAAATGCTTAACATGGGCACTGACTTCCTTTCAAATCTATCTAAACTAACACATGAGAAGGAAGGATGACAGAAGTACCTCTTTATCGACGTTTGTCCCTGCACGCTCCTAGTTGTGCTTCGATCCTTTGCTTCTCGCTGGATCCTATGGACAAAACAAGATACGACCACTTCCTACTCTATTGATATTAGCTTGAAAAAAAATCTATCAATTGATGATAAGTTCATATGACATCAGACAAAAACTAGAAAGAAACAGGCCAAGCGTGTCATATTGATGAGAATAACGACAGTAGTACTTACAATCGTAGATGCAAATGTGACAGCTTCGTCGAGTCCTCTTCATCTAACCCTTGCCTGAAAGATCCACAACTTGGACAAAAACAGCTTCACTGATCACTCTCCTTTGGCTGACTGTGTGTTCTCTCCAAGATCATAAGTTTCATGCTAGCAGTTCTTTCCCCAATCAACTCTGTTCTAGCACCACTTATGAGATCATAAGTTTGGTGTAATTCTCCCTTTCCATTCCTTTCTTTCACCATTAGAAAGCTTGCTTATATAGCCTTGGATAGGCTTCAACCACTTGAGATATCCTTGGGGAAGTTGAGGATTTGCCTCCTTCAGTTGAGGATCTGCCCTAAGATCATGGCTGGACTAGGGATTCGAATCCAACTGCCTTCCAAGAATGAAAAGATGCTTCCCCCATTCATCTCAACATCTTAACAACTGCCCATAATAGGTAGCGCTCCCTCAAAAGGGCCATCAGAGTGATGCAGCGCTCCCTAGTAGGCTTTAGGGGTGCCCCAACGCTTTCAAAATCTATAACGATCCCTCAAAAGGGCCAGGGGAGCGTTATAACGCTCCCTGACAGTGTAAGGGGGAGCACCGACGCTCCGAGATAGTGTAAGGGGGAGCGCTCCCCTCCAAAAACTTAGTTTTTGAGGTGCTTTCAGATGGAAAAAGGTTTGCAAGCTTGCTGACTCATTTCTCCTCTTCCAAATCAAATGTTTGAGGTGTTTCAAGTGTCCTTCTCATGTCATTATAGGCATGACATAGGCATCATGGCAGTATGCTTCCTTGACACTTGTGACACTTGTGAGAAACATGCGACACTTGCGACCTTGTGATCAAAATGCGACACTTGCGACCTTGTGATCAAAATGCGACACTTGCGACACTATCAAAGTGAGTAATTTTGATGTGTAACAGATTGCCCCCCAAAGTATGAAGTTAGAAGATGCAAACTGATAACTGAAATACTTTGTAGACTCTCAAGCAAGGGTATAGACTCGGAGAACCTGACAGAAGCTGCACACAAACATCCAACAAATATCGTGACATATTTCAAAATCCAAGGTAGGCATACCTATGCTTGGGTGATCAAGACTTGCGAGATATGGCAGCCATAAAATACACTGCGGATCCATAATTGTATTGATAAAAAGGGTATAGCCACCGAAGATACAATGTGGATCTATACTCTGATGACTCAGACTGATCGTAGCCACGAAGAATACACAGTGGATCTACGAGATGACAAGACATAGCCATGACAAATACAAAGTGGATCTATGTAACAGTATATGTGTCATTGTTCAAAAGAAACTCCATCACAGCCTGGGCAGAGCATATATCAAAGTGGTCACTTGACCCAGGGTCTTCTTACCAATCCCAACACAGTACGATTCCAACCATGTAAATAAATGTCCTGACGCCGAACATGGCAGAAACCACTTGATTACCGGTCAATGATGCAAACCGTTAACAAGTGCGAGGGAGATCACCATTAATGTCAATGATTCCCAAGGTACCCTAGTACATTCCAGCGAATGTGAATAGATGAGCTGAGGTCGAACATCTGTGGAATCTTCCAATCAGAGGTCAATGATGTAGACCTACTGTCGAATGTGAGGAGGCCTACCATTGAGGCATGCAGGTCCCAAAGTACTAACTGGTTTCTAAGCCTAATTCACGGATAATGTGTTGAAGTCTACAGGAATAGACTTGTCGAGGGAGGGCCTTGATGTATCCCCCATCAATGACACGAAACGGACATAGAGATGTAATTGGCAGGTCAAAAGGACATGGACTGACATTGGTTTTGAGGCAATATATTTGGGATGGCTGACTCTTGAGGCAGATACTTCCCTTGAACACTGAGGCACATCAGCAAAACATGACGTGGACCAAAACTATGCAATGGGTATTGTGACTTGTGTCGGGTGACCCAAAGGAGTGAAAGGGGCTCAAAAGATTGGCTCAGTGCAGAGGTTCAGTGGATTATGATATATGCAAATGACAAAGTGCCGTGTTCAAGGGTGACTCTAAGAAGTGCTGGATGATGTTCTCAAGAGACTGCTTGTCTTGCTCCTTTCAATTTTTCCCCCATCCAGATGGACGAGTACCTCTTTTTGATTTAATGAGCTCGAGGAGGATAACACATGCTCAATATAACTTACCTTCGGTAAGTTCCTCTTCCTTTGTTTAACGAACCGGAAGAAGTAAGGGTTCGGTCCCATATGGGCCTGTCGATGTGTGCTTTAATGAGTCCAAGGACAGAAAACTCGAAGGTTTTTCGGGATTATAGAGTTTGGAAAAACACTTAAAATAGAACTCTCTCAGTTCCTTTTTCGTACAGTAGTCTAACGAGACCGAAAAAGGGGTAAAGTATCGCTCGAAAGACACCCTTTCTGACCTTTTAACGAGTGTGAAAGGAAGCAAGGTCACTCTACAATCTTTTCATATTTAGAGAGTCTGAAAAGGGTTTAAAGTAGACTCCAGGGGGGTTCCTTTTTCGTGTGTTCGTGTATCCGTACGGGTCCGAAAAAGAGATCAAAGTTTACCCGGTTGCATTCTCATGTATTTACGAGCACGAGAAAGAACAAAGACTAAGCTCGATATGCCCCCAGCTTGAAATCTAGTGACTTGACTCCAGAATGATCATCAAAGGCTAGAGACATGCCCCCCAAGCTTCAATTCATTCATCGAATTTGAGGTTGTCACCAATTTCTGTGCTAGATGGAGAAAAAGGATACAGGTGGATGAAATGAAGGTTCAAAAATGAGACCTAACGAAAGACTCGACTCGACATCTACGAGATCTGGCGAAAGACTCAACTTGAAGGGAGAGGTAATTGTTTCATTTTTTAATGAGCTTGACATAGGAAAATAACTATGCTCAAGGTTCCAGGTTCGATCCCCAGATTGTTGTTTCATTTTTTTTAACGAGCTTTCTACAGAGAAGAAAACTATGCTCAAGGCCTCAGTTTCATTTTTTAACGAGCTTGCCACAGAGAAGAGAAACTATGCTCGTTATGCCCCTAGCATGAAATCTAGTGGCCTCTGTTTCATTTTTTAACGAGATTTCCACAGAGAAGAGAAACTATGCTCGTGGTTGCTTCTTGATCATGGCTTCTGAGAGGATAATGCTCTGGAAGGGTACCATGTCAAGGGACAAAACTCGATCATGGCTTCCAAGAGATCTTCATCGGATGGAAGAGAATCGCTCTGGAAGGAACACATGTCGAGGGTCGTGATAGGGGTAAGGAGATCGAGCTCCAACAACCCTATCGAAGAGATCACCATGTCAACTACCAGATCCAAATCATCGGAAGTTGAAGTCATGGGAGACAACGCCACATAATTGACATGTGGTAGGGGTGATACTATCTGCATATAAGAACCACTTAGGGAGGTAAACCAGTCGGGGATGATGAATGAAAGTTGATCAATAGTCACAATTCTTCCATCGTGAGGGAAAGATATCACACGGAAAAGAGTGGATACAAGAGATTTCATAGCATAGACATAATCCCGCCCAAGGAGTAAAGTAAAATCCAAGGGGTCTCGGACTACCATGACATTGATAAAGACAGTTTTTCCTCCCAAAGTTACAGGAAACTGAGGAAGGATCCCTAAAGGTTGACTAGTTCTTCTATTAAAAGTTAACAGATTTTGTGTAACCGGTGCAAGCTACGGGCAGCCCAAAGTGTACCAAGCAACATAAGACAAAATACTAACGGACGCACCTTCATCTATCAATGTTTGAGGAACGTCCCGACCACGAACCTGTACTGTAATCTGGAAAGGAACATGAGAGGGAAGACGAGGTCCAGTTAGCACACCCCAATCAAAAAGGATGGCTTCATTACTTGGAGGGGGTTACACAGGAGGAGGAGGAATGCCCCCAGGCATAGTAGAGTCTGTATTAACAAGAAAAACATGGGCAGTATCGGGTTTACTCTCTAGAAGGATAGTAGGATCGACCGATGATTGGATCGGTTCACCCAATGGTGGACTTGGATAGACCACTTTGGCACTCTTCAGAGGAAGAGTGGGACTGACCGAGGAAGAGACTGGATCAGTCACTTCGACATTCCACAATGGAGGAATGGGATCGACCGATGGCGAAACTGGATCAACCACTTTGGCACTCTTCAGAGGAAGAGTGGGACTGACTGAAGAAGGGACTGGATCAGTCACTTTGGCACTCATCAAAGGAGGAGTGGGATTGACCGATGGCAGAACCAGATCAACCACTTGAGTTTCATTCTCCATGGGAAGAATGGGGTCGACGGGTGGAAACAGATCGACCTCTTTGGTGTCACTCTCTAACGGGAGAGTGGGATCGACCGAGGATGAAAATAGATCGACCACTTTGGTGTCACTCTTTTGATGAAGAGTGGGGCTGATCAATGATGGAACTGGATCAACTACTTGGGTTTGTGGTTCAATCTAGGAGGAAACTAGATTGACCACCTGATCAACTGGAATGACCAGGGATCGAACCGGATTGACCAGTCCATCAACCAATGATGGGTTGGAGGAAAGCTTACGATAACCTTTTGGAAATTGAAGTTTTTCCAAAAGAGAAGAATCCTCGTCCATGCGAGGACAAAGGTGAGAGTAATGATTACCTTTACATAACATGCAAGGGAACTTGATAGTTTTCTTCTTCTTACCAACCTGAACATCACTAGTTGACGGGGTATCATCGACATGACCGACAGAGGCCGATGATGTGGAGGACCACATTTCTAAGACCTGGGTAAGACCGGAGCAATCCCTCAGAAAGTGGTCACCCTTACAAAGGCTGCAAGGGAATTTGGGTTTTAGATTCTTCCCTTTAATCTTGTTGACCTCATCAACACTCCCAGTACTATTGACAGTAACTGGTTTCTTAGAGCCAACATATGATGTTGTTGGGGCCTTTGTCCTTTTCGGGCTCTTCTTCTTCTTCTCTTTTCGTTTCTTCTTCTTCTGATCAACATGGCTACTTGCTTTAGAGCTTTCACTAGGCGAAGAAGGAGAAATGGAAGGAGACTTGATGGGCGAAGAAGGTGAAAAGTCGACGTGAGGTTGATGTGTGGGTGGTGTATTGACATCTGAAGTATTAGGTGCAACTGAAACATTGGGAGGATTTGGGATCACCAGAGTGGGGAACAACCAAACTGGTAATCCAATAGTGAGTCTTGAAAGACTCAGTGTGGAAACATATGGAGGACCAAAGTTTCCAAATGAAGGAAAGGTATAAGGTTCCCCAGAAGAAGGGGTTCCACCATTGGTACTCCCAGGATTCGATGCCATTAACACTGATTCAACCTAAGGTCCACTAAGTAAAAGAAACAACATACGCTAATAGAATCTAAGAATCACAACCAAGCAAACAAGACCTTCTTTTGATGACCGTACTAGTTGGTGATGAAATCCAACGTCTCATGATCAAGTCCAGAAGGGGCAGGGATAGGGTGGAACAGTTACAATGGCGACTTGCTTAACAGACTTACGCCTTGGTGCAAGCTTCCACACAGTAATTGTGGATTTACCCTCCAAGGAGCCCGAGTGAGTTTGACCAATGTCTTCTCCAGGTACAGTGAGACTTCCCGTCACCGTCACCTTGTGTAAGACCCTAAATATTATGGCCACTAAGGTTACCAATTCGTAGTCATCCCCTGGGCGGGAACAGTCGATAGTCCGATCCGAACGTACGGGCGGGGTATCAAGCCCGAAATCAACTAAAAGGCTTCCACACAGTAATTGTGGATTTACCTCAAAGTGATACCCATAATACTATCTGACCATTACAACCAGTTAAACCACGGAGGGTTAGTCCCTGTAGCTTACCTGAATGCGACCTCGTGCGTAACCCCTATGTGAGAGGGGGATCCCAGGCAGACTTATACGATGACTGGATTTACTCTCCCTAACTCAAGATGCTACTGTCTGTTTTGGAAACTTTGGAGGGTTATACTCACAGCCCTAATCCAAAGTACTAAGCCTAGTCTACTGTTGGTGGAGGATCCTAGAAAAGAAAAAGTTCTAGATAACTTTTAATTAGCGTTGATTTTTATGGCCATTCTTTACGCAAAGGGGTGCATGGAAGTGAAACAAATGGAATTATGAATCAGACCCAAAGAATGCATCGAATATGATAAGCAATCATTTACTTTCGATGAATATCTATCTAAGGGAGAGAGAAAGTTCTTTTCACTAACAAGCACAAACAAGGAGTGTCCTCAAACAATTCTTTTTCTCAATCAAATCCAATATGATGCTACAACATTTCAGAAATGCAAACTAATATGCAAACTCAATCATGAAGATGATTTTTGTTGTTTGTACATGAATAATGATTAATTCAACATGATGCTCGTCTTTCTAATTATCTTTTGTATGAATGAAAATCAAACTAGCACAAGCAAAAGTCATACAAACAATACACCCTTTCGTCGCAATCAAAACGAAAAGCGAAAGAAAAGAATCAATCCAAGAGAAAAACAAACTTCAAACCCAAAAAGAAAATCTTGAAGAACATTGATCTTAACTAAAAATCGAGATGAAGAGGTCTGTAGGCCTTTGATGACCTTCACCAGGGTTTTTACTCAGTTAAACAGAGAGAAAGACAATGCAGGGGTCTCAAACTCCAATCAACAAAAAAAACCAATGACAATAGTGAAGAAGGCTTACAAGATCCAAATAGTAAGATGCTTATTCTTAAATCAAAAGACATATGTCAAGGATGAAAGGGAAGAGACATTGACTCACAAGGCTACTCAGTAGAGAATACACAGAGGCAAAACCCAGAAAATGCAATTCTGGAGGGTTTTTTGGGCCAAAGAGGGTTGGTGCTCTGTTGCCAAAGGAAAGGAGTGTTATAGCGCTCTGTGCAAAGCTATGGGGGAGCGCTGGTGCTCTGTTAACACTAGGACAGAGGCACCAGGGTCTAAAAACCCCATAAATGTCAAGAAAATCAAAAAATTGAAATTCAAACTCGACAACTATGCCGAGTATGATAGGGTAAGGAGCCAATCAGCTCATGAAACCAAACAAAAGAGGAGTGAACCAGGTATGAAACAATCAAGGGATAGAAAAAGGTCAATAAGGAGAAAAATCCAAACAATAAGTTTAGATTTGAGGCTATCTCCCCAGTGGAGTCGCCAGTTTCTGTTGTAGGAAAATCTCCCTGCGGACAGGTAGATCGCCTCTAAGAGCTTGACCCTAACTCTAGACAGAAAATTCTTAACATGGACACTGACTTCCTTTCAAATCTA
>ML818538.1:31823-50189 GCA_009831015.1 Picea engelmannii | reverse complement strand
ATGTGCTCGGTAACTGAACCCTTTTGCTTGAGATTTATCAATTGGCTAAAGAAGGTATTTCTCCTTGTATCCTCATAGTGTGCTATCATTTCTTCCATGAAAATTGTCTAAGTGATGAGTGATTTGTGAGAACAAAGCCATCGATACCATACAAATTGATTAGGTTCTAAATATAAAGAAGCAATTCATACCTTTGTGTATGTGGCACATTATGTAGATCAAAGAATTGCTCCATCTGAAGTATCCATGTGATTGGGTCCTTGCCATCAAACTTCCTCATATCGATCTTAGGAACATGGTTGGTCTTCAACCCACAGTTGGAGTTTATCCATTCTTGATTCACCTTCCTTGTGTCCTCATCATGAATTTCATGGGATGTATTTTCACTTTCAGGTGTCTTCTTTGTTACGAAAATTTTCAATACTTCCACGATCTCCTCTTTTAAACCATCCATCTTTGCCTCCAACTTAGCTTCCATCTCTTGTAGTTCATATTTTGTTACTATCTTCTTTTTTAAATCATTTATGTCCCTACGCATTTCTTCACATTCATCAAGGGTCCAAGTAGGATTGTCTGGAGGCTTATTTGGTGTAGAAGTTCTCTTTTTCGATGGCATGTTGGCCAAGTATTTATTTTGAACCTTGATTTTGAGGTGGTTCTACTAGACAATATTTCTTCTGTTGTATCTCCCAAGTTTCGGCCCTTCTAGGTATGAAACTCTTTTTTATGTAGTTCTCTGATATTTCTTCTCTGCAATGCTATAGGTCTGATCAAAATTGGATGTACAAAGTGGAATCTACGGTAACTTCCCCACAACTTGTTGATTTTTGGCCTTTCCATGAGATCTCACTTGTATAGCATGCTCCGCACAAAATAACTGATATAAAATTATGAAACTCTTACCTGAAATAATACATACTATCCACTGAAATTAGTCCCACTCAATTTGGATACTATAGGAAGAAGTTATGATTGTTTTACCTAGAACACCTTCTTGAGACTAGTCAATAGGACTAGTTAGATACCCTATCTTCCACAGGGTGTATCTACAAATTTAAGATGACCCAGAATCTGAAATTTTTACCACAAATACCTTACTAATTTCTATGAATATCCTTTGGAGTTCAGGGTCTGAAACATTACATAAATTGTTTTATAGAGAAAATCCCGCAATGCCTCAGTTCAGGATGATTCTAGAACCCTATCTTGTATAGGCTGTATCTCCGAAATTGTAAAGCCTCAGGAGATTAAATTTTAACCCAATGTACCTTGCTCCGTCTACTAAATATCCTCCAAGAAGTTCCTTCTGAAACATTGTAGAAAAATATTTATAGCACAAATTCCAAGGTGTCTCATATGTAGCAGCGAAACCCCAAGACCTTGAGCTCTGATACCATATGTTAAGAACCAAATATCAATATAGCATAGAAACACCTCAAAAAAAGTACTCAATGCCTTGAAAAAGAGATAATTTCAGATAATAAGCCTCTTCGAGGGGGCAACCTCCTTTTACCCCACTTAAATGTTCAAGTACAAGATGATTCCAAATGAAAATGTCTCCTTGGCATATATAGGAGACTAGGAGGTATAATTACAACTAGTGGAATAAAGCTGACATAAATAAAATAACATTACTAATGTAATATGCCCCAATTAAGGTTTAATGAACCAATATTAGGGCTTAACATGTGAGGGTTTGTTTTCTAGTCCATGTGAGGGTTATTACACTTGATCATGATTGTATACACGTGTATGGAACATGACTAGAGAGACATAGATGCACTTTGTCAAGGGATATGTATGAAGATGTATGCATATGGCACAAGTACAGATTGGACATAGTGACAGGTTATAGGTTGTTGTGACAAAGGCAACGAAGTTTTTTTTTTAGAAAGGTGAAAAGCATATCTTTTTGAAGGTGTACACAGGATGCAATATATGCATGCCTCATACATACACAGGCTGCAATATAGACAAGTCGCATATATATGCATTGTGCAACATATACAATTCATGTATCTATTAGTATTTTGTTGGTACATGCTGATTATCGGTACATTTTGATCACATGTTATTGGTACAGGCTGGTTATAAGTTGTTGGAATAGATTGGTATAGGTTTACAATGGTATATCTCACAGTGATAATGTGGCAGTGGTTTCATCATTTATTTGACACTTATATTTCAGGGCGGCAGGACTGGGAAAGGATAGGTGGTTGTAGCCACCTTCTAGTTGTAGCTGAAGAACATAGGGGGTTGAAGCCTCCTTTTGGTTGGAGCCAGAGAATTGGAGAGTTGGAGTTTCCCTCAGGTTGTAGCCTCCTTCTAGTTGCAACCAGAAAACAAAGGAAGTTGGTGCTTCTAATGAATTTAATTCTTAAAGACATATAAGAAAAAGTATTTCATGGTTTTGTCCCACATTGGGTTTCCACGTAAAAATACTGGTGTACTGTGTATGTGTGTGATTGTTCATTTTTCATGGTTTATTTATTCTGCACTTGTTGAATGCTATTGGTAATCTGATCATAAATATAAACGATGCTTATATACTATGGTTGAAAGGGTTTAAATTTCTTTATTACTAATTCAACCCCCTCTCCATAATCTAACAATTGGTATCAGAGAAAGGTTCCTTCAAGAATCAATTTAATCACTGGAAGGTAGATCATGGAGAACAACAATGTGTATAAAAATGGAATACCACAGTTCAATGAACATAACTATGCATTCTAGAGTAGAAGGATGAAAACATATGTACAAACATAGGGATTTTAGATTTGGCAATCAATAGTATATGGATATAAAGAACCTGTCATTTGTCTAACAAATGAAAGTGGAAGGAAACTCAATCTGAATAATTCAAAAGCGAAAAATGATATCCTGAATGGTCTGGTTGATTCAATATATGTCAAAGTTATGCATTGTAGCTACACAAAGGAGATTTGGGAAAAAATTCAGAATATTTGTGAAGGAGACACAAAAGTCAAGGTAGCAAAGCTTCAAACTTATAGAGGTCAATTTGAATAGTTGAAGATGAAGGAATATGAAAATATTGTAGCTTATGTGTTATGAGTTGATGAAATAATGAATGCAATTATAGGATTGCGAGAAGAAGTGGATGAATCTATAATTGTTCAAAAGTGTTAAGAACTCTTCCAATGAGATTTGATCCTAAGATCTCAACACTAGAAGAAAGAACCGATATGGATGAGCTACAAGAAATATTCACAACCTATGAAATGAGAACCGAACAAGAGAATCCAGTTACACAATAAGTAGCATTTAAAGCATCCAACAAGTCAAAGAAAAAGGGAAAACAAAAGGCAAAGTCAGATAGCACCAACAGTGATATCTCAGAAGACGATGAAGAAGTAGCCAACTTTGTCAGAAGATTGAAAAGGGGATTCGACAAATATACATGTAAGATTCCATTGATTTGTTTTAAATGTGATGGTATTGGTCATTTCTCTCGCAAATGTCTCCATAAGAAAAATAAAATAAATGAATAAGATGATTCAAATAGAAAAAAAATATACAAAGGAAAAAGAACCAAAACTATTTTTTTCAAGAAAATATTTTGCACCAAAGAAGACAACACCTCATCAGATGAAGATGAAGTCAATGAAAGTGAGACATAAAGGGTTCTATTCATGGAAGTAGAATATTCCAATGAGCAAGGCACTGAAGAAGAATATGAAGAGGCAGAAGTTGAATACATAGAAGAATTGTTGAGTGCCATAGAATTTATAAAAAGGGGAAAGAAGGAAAAAAGTTATTGCAGGAAGAACTAAAAAGAAAAGAGGAACATCAAAATTCCAACTCCGAAGAAATAGAGAAGATGATCACTAAATTAAAAATACAACTTGAAGAAGACAAGAGAATTGAATAAATACTCAAAGAGCAGTTGGAAGAAAAAGACAGGATCATTGGAGGTTTGGAAGCAGAGATTGTCACATTGAGTCTGAAAATACCTTCAAAAGAAAAACATGTAGAATAGCCTAAAGTTTTGGATAACATTATCAACAATCAAAGGCCACATCATGACAAGTCCAGGCTAGGATACAATCAGAAATAAAAAGGATCAAGCTCCAAAACTACGTATCAAGAAAAAAAATCAAGAAGCTACACAAAGATAGTCATAGGATCTCTTGATAAGGAAAAAGACAAGAGGTTTTATCACATAGATTTTCCACTATCCAGAATATTCAGATTCCATAATAAAAAACAATCATAATGAAAAAGGGCTCAAGAAGAAGAAGGATTCATAAGAGTAACTCCTTTTAGAAGATATTCAACTCCCAGGTATCAAAATATATTCTTTGGTTTATGTTATTCATGTAACAATTTTGGACATAAGGCTGTAAATTGCAGAGAAATTAACAAAAACAGAAACAACTATGAAATTCATGAACAAAATGGTTATCCAAGAAGGCCTAGCAAAACACAGAGAAGAAGCTACAATAGGCTTGAATCCTTGAGCACTGAAGTGGAATGCTACAAGTGCAACAACTTTGGACACATGGCCAAATATTGTAGAATGATAGATTATTCAAGAGGATCACAACAGAATAATTTTAGTCACAGACAGGAAACACAAATAATATGGGTAAGAAAACATAATCAGTACAAAAATGAAGAATGCACACTTGCTCTACAAGATCAACACAAGAAACATGGTTGGTATGTTGGTAGTAGTTGTTCAAAGAACATGGAAGGTGATAAGGAAATGTTTCTAACCTTGAGAAGGGAAAGAGATGGATCAACATATTTTGGAAATGAAAAATCAACTAGAATCATTGGAAGGGGCACAATCAAGATTGGAAGTAAAAATTCCAAGGAAGAAAATGTTCTACTAGTGGAAGATATGAAAAATAATCTTCTGAGTGTTAGTAAAATGTGTGACCAAGGTCAAAAAATTATGTTTGATTCACAGAAATGCAAGATAAGAGAAGAAGATTCATGAAGAGTGGCGACGACAACTATGAGAACTTCAAGAAAAATATATATACTAAGTGAAATTATAAAATAAAAGTGTTGTTTAGGAAAGGAAGATGAAGTTTGGTTATGGAACATAAAAATGGGTCACATAAATTTCAATAATGTTGTCAAGGTCAGCAGAAAGGAAGTAGTAAGACAAATGCCCTAGATCGTGAATCCAACAAGCACATTATGCAATCATTGTCAAAAGGGAAAGCAAACAGAGACGAAGTTCAAATCAAAGGAATACTCCAGAAAAAGACCGTTGGAAATTATGCATAATGATCTATTTGGACCAACTAGAACAAAGGGTTTGAAAGGAGAGCAATATTTTATGTTATTAGTCAATGATTATACAAAAATGATTGCAATTTGTTTTCTCAGAAAGAAGTCAAGGGCATTTGAGAACTTCAAAATACACAAGGAGATGGTTGAAAATGAAACAGATTTGAAAATAAAATGTTTGAGATCAAACAATGGAGGAGATTTTACTTCAAAGGAATTTATGGACTTCTATAGTAAACAAGAGATAAAGAGGCAATTCTTTGTTGCCAGGACACCACACCAAAATGGAGTTGTCGAAAGAGAGAACATGACAATATAGGAAATGGCTCGAACTATGCTAATGGATTCCAAGTTGATAGATGTCTTTTGGGCACAAGTAGTGCATACAACAATTCACATTCAAAACAAAGTAATTCTCAGGAACAACAGTGATAAAAATCCTTATGAGCTATGGAAAGGAATACCATCCAATGTGAAGCACTTTAGAGTTTTTGGAAGAAAATGCTACATTAAAAGAGAAGATTGAAATATGGAAAATTTTGATTCTCGTGTTAACAAAGATATAGTTGTTGGATACTCAAGCACAAGGAAATAATGCAAATGCTTCAATCTAAGGATAAAAAAAATAGTGGAAATCATCAATGTGATGGTTGATGATAAAGGTGGATGAAAGATAAAAGAAAAAGAAAATGATTCATTAGAACATGCTCAGGAATAAGAAGTAGCAGAAAAGAAATATGAAGAAGAGCACTCAGAAGAAGCAAAGCAAGAACAAAAAGATCTTCAGGTACCTCCAAAGACACCTAGTAGACAAGTGTAGAAGAATCATCCATCAGGTCAAATCATTGGAAATAAATATCCAGGAGTTTAGACTAGAAGAAGAATTAGTTCACCAAAACAACAACACCTAGAACTATTGTCAATGGTTGATCCAATAAGTTTTGAATAATCCAACAGGAATGAATTTTGGATAAAATCCATGGATGAAGAGTTATATTAGATATAGAAAAATGAAACTTGGGAACTAGTTCCAAGGCCAAAGAACAATAATTTGATTGGTACAAAGTGGGTCTTCAGAAACAAATTGAACGAAGATGGACAAGTTACCAAAAATAAAGAAAGATTGGTATGTAAAGGATACACTCAGGTTGAAGTTATAGAATTTGAAGATACATTTTCCCCAGTTTCTAGAATGGAAGTAATCATATTGATATTAGCATATGCATGCTTCAAGAATATTAAAGTGTATCAGATGGATGTGAAATCAACTTTCCTAAATGGGGAGCTAGAGGACGAAGTCTACATTAAGAAACCATAAGGATTTCAGTTGTCAAAGAATGAAAATTATGTTTGAAAGTTAAAGAAGGCCTTTTATGGTATTAAATAGACCCCCATAGCATGGTATTCCATACTAGACATATACTTACAACAACAATGATTTAGGAAAGGAAATGCAAACAACTATCTCTACATCAAGGTAAATCAGGATAGTATTTTGTTAATTGAAGTTTATGTTGATGATATTATTTTTGGAAGTGATGATGATAGGATGAGCCAAAAATTTGCAAACGATATGCAGAATGAGTTTGAGATTTCATTACTTGGAGAATTATCCTTCTTCTTGGGTCTTCATATATGTCAAATAAACGAAGGCATTTTTATATCTCAGAACAAATACATTAGAGAAATTCTAAAGAGTTTCAGAATGGATTACTACAAACCAGTTAACACTCTTATGCAAACCAATTGCAAGTTAAGTAAAGATGATGATTCAAAGGCTACATATCATAGGAAGTACAGGTCAATGATTGGAAACTTACTTTATGTGACAACATCCAGACCAGATGTAATGCAAGTAGTTGGACAAGTGGCACGATTTCAAGAATCACCAAAAGAATCACATGTTCTATAAATAAAGAGAATATTCAAATATCTTAAGGGTACAAAAGAGTTTGGATTATGGTATCCAAAAGGAAAGGATCTATCACTCACTACTACATATTGAAAAATTTGCGACGACCACTTGCGACAAAAGTACTCTTTCGTCGCAACATGCAAGAGAAAAAGTTCAATTTTTGTAAATCCACCCCGTATTCGTCGCTATAGCGACGCATGTAGTTTGAATAAATTGTTATGTTCAATGTTCATCGCAAGAGAGATGAATGTAGTTTGTCCTTCATAAGAGAAACGACTTACCTAACCTTAAAATTGACCGTTGAAAATGACCTAAAATAAATAGGTAAAAAAAGATTTTTTTTTAGGTCACGTTCATCACAATTGCGATGATAGTGACCTAAAATTGGACTATAAATATTTGACGATTTAAAGATGTTGCAACAATATTGCTATAACAACGACGATTCCGAAAGGGTATTTTTGAGCGGAAAAATGTCGCAGAATGTTGTTAGAGGTGGGGAAAAAAATAAAGTGGGTGAAAAGGGTGATGGTAGATGTTATTGTCCTTGTAAAAAATGTTGCCTCAGACGTCCTGTAATAATTTTAATAGAAAAAACTACAAAACATTGTAGGAAATATGGTCACATTGATGGAAGATCGAATGAATATCATCCCATGGTAATTAGATATATATTCATTATCTTTTTTTATTTTGTCATATATATATATATATATATATATATATATATATATATATATATATATATATATATATTGTTTGAATGTTTGTTATAATATACATTAATTTTGCATGATTGTTTGTAATTATAAAGTTAGAGTTTCCCTCTAACTTTCCGCAGAATATTGCACCAAGTATTAGTAGAAATGATGTTGTACAAGATGAGGAACATCATCATGACCAAGCAAATGAGGATATCATGGAAGAAGATGATGGTACAAATCAAGTTAATGATCCCATGGAAGAAGATGATGGGACAAATCAAATGATCCAAGATTTGTTTTTGCAACCGGATGAGGATGGGGAAAATGTTGGTATTTATGATGAATCTCTATTAGAAAAGGAAAATAAACGAATTTATGAAGGATCAGGAGAAAATCTTATCTATGCTACATTGTTGCTAGTGAACTTAAAGGTTATGAATGATTTGTCAAACACTTGTATGACATAGATACTAAGGTATGTAATATGTTTCATCTCATATTATACATAAATGTTGATTTTTTTATATTTGTTTTTAGTGTTAATTAATGTGTAAAATAAGAATGCAATTTTTACAATTAATATTCTTACATTAACTAGTTGTTTGTTATGTTGTAGATTGATAAGTGAAATTTTGTTACCATCATCAAATATTTGACCTCGCACATATCGAGGTTTGCATGCCATTATGAAAGACATTGGAATGGATTATCAAACTATAGATGCATGTCCTAATGACCATATTATATATTATGGACAACATGCTTCGAAAATCAAATGTTCGTCATGTCTTATTAGTAGATATCGAACCGATCAAGTAACAAAAAGGGTTCCTCGAAAGGTTCTTCGTCATATTCCCATAATTCCACGTTTGCAGCGATTGTTCAGGTGTGAAAGCATAGAACAATTTATGGATTACCATGCATGTAACATAAGTGGATATGGTGTTCTTCGAATGCCTGCTGATGGTTCTGCATTTAGGGACATTGAGGAGAAATGGGCAAATTTCAAAGATGAACCTCGTAATGTTAGGCTTTCATTGGTAGCTGACGGTGTTAATCCATTCAGAGAGCTTAGGTCTATTTACTCAGTGTGGCCTATTTTTGTTATCAACAATAACATTCCTCCTTGGATGTCAATAACGAGGGAGCACATAATGTTGACAATGATTGTTCCAGGTATTTGTTTACATTAATTGTTTTAATTTAACATTTTCATTTGTTTCAATTTTTGCATAATATCTTTTATTTATTTATTTAATTATATATATTACATGATATCATTCTTTTAGTAATTATTTTTAATTTCAAACAATTAGGTAAGTACTAGGTTAAAGATATGAATGTATATATCAATCCTCTTATCAACGAGATACTAAAGTTATGGGCTGACATCAAAATGTATGACACATGTAAACCAAACGGGGAGAAGAAATTTAAATTCCGTGAAATACTTTTATGGACAATTCATGATGCCCTTGGACTAACACATTTTTGTGGAATGTAGAATTCTAATATTTCTCTTTAATACTATATAATATTTTAATGTTATCATGTTGCATGTTTAATTTTTAAATAATCTCATCGTATAATTGACATTAATCCATTTGTTGCAGGTCTTCAAACAAGGGGTAAATTTGCATGTCCAGTTTGTGGCCCTAAGATGAAGTATCATCATTCAAAAAGTTTAGGAAAGATGGTGTTTGATGAGTATAGGAACCTTCTTCCTAAGAACCATAGGTATTGTACTACTGAAAAACATATTTTTAATGGGAAAGAAGAGATTGGTTCAAAACCACAAAGAATGAAACCTCACCTATGGAGGTTGGAATATAATAGAAATTGCCAAGGTACTCAATTTCATAATGTATCATATATCATGTAATGTTTTGAATGTTTATTTTAATCATTGAATTTATTTTACCGTATTTGATAATTATTTTTTTGATTTCTTTTATGCTTCATGAAGGCCATAGTCATCATGAAGGTATTAATAATGGGCTTCCGCGAGGAATGAAATCTTATCCTGCTCAATTCATGAGGTTTCCCTACTATGAGGAGCTAAAAATAGCTCATTTGTTTGATACAATTCATATCGGGAAGAATGTGACTGAAACGTTATGGAGAATCATAGATGGTAGGAGGGACAAAGATTTTTTTTTCAAAATTTGTACTAACATTCAGGAAGCCAATCATGCAATGCGAAGTGTGATCCAATATTCAAATAGATCAGATGGAGTACTAAACCAAAATAACCTTCCATGGTTATTAACAGAGCAACAAAACAATGATGCAAAAGAGGTCATTCAAAGAATTAAATTTCCCATGGGTTTTGCTTCAAACATAAAAAATATCTTAATGAAGAAAGGTGAATTTGGTGGGGTAAAAACACATGATTGGCATACCTTCATTAAGGTAATAATTTTGGTATACATGTTTATATATATTGGCCTTATAGATCTTTTATTTTATTTTTTATTTTTGCTTGTCTACTTTGGTCGAAACAAATAACGATTCATTTTGTTGTTACAATATGTTCTACCGCTATCTCTGCCAAATGACTTTGACAACAACGTCAAACAAGTTATATATGATCTTGGAAAATACATGAGGTAAGATGCAGTTGTGATTTATATGCAAAATATTCTTTCAAATTATTGTTGTACTTAATGACACGTGTTTTACTTGTAATGTAATGTAATATATTATATTATGTTATGTTTAAACATGTTATTTTCTTGTGTCACGATCTCATGTAGATGGTTGTCATTGAAAGAAATACATGAAGATGATATAAAGTATTGGAAGAGAGAAATTCCTCGTCTAATGTGTGAAATGAAAAACTATATACCTCCTACATTTTTCAATGCACAAGAATTCTACCTCATACACCAAGTTGAGGAGATTGAAATTTGTGGACCTGTTCACACAAGGTCAATGTGGATGGTGGAGAGGCACTTGAAATCATTGAAGGCATTGGTTAGACAAGAGCATGTCCTGAGGGTTCTATGGTGGAGGGATATATGGTATATCAATCCATGGTGTATATTAGTTAGTATCTTCCTAAATTAGCAGCACCAACTATTCATGCAGTGGATCGCATTTGGGATGTGAACTCCATCAAAAAATTTGAAGATCAGGAGCATCTGTTGGAGAAAGGTAGAGTGAAAAAAATGAGAGGTAATATATTAATAATTGTGAAAATTTATATTAATAATACATATAAAGTTTCATTTTTGTGTATATGATCATACTCATTAATATATTAATATAATTTATTTCATAAATTATAAATATTTATAATTACCTGCATATTGTACGTTATAACTAATATTTAATATTGGTGAGTTATGTTTTTTCGATTCAATTTCTCTAGAGAGGGATGCACTGCATTTATACATTGCAAACAATCTTGATTGGATGAATGTATGGATTGAAATATGTAAACAACATAATGGAGGTAGGTTATCATGGCAACGACTGTCTAAATTGGTTAGAGAAGCTCGTCGTAACGAAGATGCCAATGTTACGTAGAGGGAAATTGATCTAGCATATGGTTTGAAAGATGGATAGGTAAGCAATTTCACCCATTTTATTCAGTTATTTTATATTATACTAATGTGACTACATGTGTACTGTATTTTTCAGATACTTTCGAAGTAATATAAATATATGTTAATTTATTAATTGACAATGCATCTTTTACATATATGATATATTGCAGTTGAAACACCACAAGGCTATGTGGTGCAATGGTCGTAAATTTCATATCAAACAATTGGATGAAACCAAGAAAACTTCTGATAGTGGGATAACTATAGTATTGCAGGTTACTAATGTTTCCTCTAGGAGTGACAGACATCCCCGAGAATATGAAAATAGATACTATGGGTATTTAAACAATATACTTGAGTGTGACTTTAATTCCTTCAAATTAGTTCTGTTCGATGTCAAATGGTATAGGTTACGAATGCATGAACGTGATGAGGAAAGAACTATTATTCAACATGCCAATGGATTTCCAATGATTAAAACAACGATGTTTGAAAGAGGACATGATCGCTATGTTTTTCTAAGCCAATGTGAAAAGGTCTTTTACTCAAATGTTCGAGGTGAAAGGGATGGGTCATTTGTTGTTAGATATGATCCAAGAGGAAGGCCAATTAAGTATACTCATTTACAGGAAGAAGATGATATTGAAGATCAAGAAGATGATTCGACAAAATATCAGATATAGCCAAAAGATCATGGAGGGTCGACAGATGAAGAAGACGAAGAAGATAATGATCTAGGCGTAGGAGACAACATTGCAATTCCTGATGATGATGTCGATGAAAATATGCTTGAAAATGACATTGATGACAATGATGATATCATCAATCCTTTCAACATCATTTTAGAACCAGATGATGATACAGATGTCGAGTTCGATGAAGAAGATCAAGATAGAGAATAAGGATGATTACATAGATGTTAAGGTTGGATTAGGTATATGACTATATAATATTTTAATTTGTATGAATTATTCTCTTAAAATAATTTACTTTTAATGTCATGGGTTAATTACATGTTTTTAAATTTTATGCGACGTTTTTATATCCTAGGTTATATGTTGTTTAATTATTATTTGAAACTTGAAAATAGTTTTCAATATAGTAAAGTACGTGGTAGACTAAAAATATAATTTAGAAACACATAATTTCATGTACCTTCATTAATTTTTTTTTTTTGTAGTTTCTATGCATGAATCTTAATAGGACGTTGCTTTCGATTATTTTATATTTTATAGATTGGGTTTTGGGGATCAATTGAGAGTGATGTGAGGGGGAGGGGAGGGGCCATGCGAGCTTCCACCTTCATGTGGTTGGCCTTGTTCAGTAGAGGATAAATTATTCTTGAAACCAATAGAAGCTCTTTCATTTTTATACCATCATGATCGTATAAGATTTCATCAATATTGTTACCTATTTGAATCTTATTAGAATTGAGATTCGTTACATAGTCGTTGAAAAAAGACAAAAGAATTATGTAGCGGATATTAATTTGGTCTTTGTGTGGGACATTTTATGCCATTAGTATGTTTTTTTCAAAAATAACGAGAAACGAGGAACGATGAACGAGGAACAGAAATTTCATGAGGACTAGACACCGACAACAGGGACCTGCGAATGGGGCCAACATTGAAATGTTTTCAAACAGTTTCTGTATGTACTGAAATTTTTCATGGATAGACTATTGGGATGGCTTAACAATATGGGAGGGTTTCTAGACTCAAATTTGAGTGACACATCCAATTTATTCCATCATAAATTCATCATGTAAACCATAAACCCTAATTTTCTTTCAGAGTACCCAATTTGGTTGACGCAAGTTTTAGGCTTTCATCGGTCTTTCTTCATTTTTCTTTTAGGTTCTACATTAATGTATATACAATGTATCTATGTCATCATTGTGATGAAAAATACCTCTATTTCATTGATTTCTTAATCAACACCATCAAGATACTAGAGGCAGGCAACAATGACATGTGGATGGGGCCAACGTTGAAATGTTTTCAAACTATATCTGTATGCCTTGAAATTTGACCTAGATAGACTATTCACATGCCTTAATGATATGGGAGGGTTTCTGGACTGAAATTTTACTGACACACCCACTTTCTTCCATCATCAATTCATCATGGAAACCATAAACCCTATTTTTCATATGTTCTAGTAGATATGTTAATGATTCCAAGTTTCATATTTTTATTTGACTAAAGGTCCAGCTAGATTGAAAAGTATCAAATTGAGATTTCAAGTTGATAAACCAAATATGAAATGAATCCAAGCATCATTTGATATCGTTGCAAGAGAGACTAATGCAAATAATCTTGCGACGAATTTGCTATACTATCGACAAAAAGAGTTCATCTATAATATAGCTAATTCGTTGCAAAAATATTGTGTCTAATTTGAATGGTGTTACATGGTTCTCAAGGAGTGTAGGGATTATATTATGGTGCAATGTAGTGTATTCTATAAGAACAATCTCTATGCCAAACCTCAAAATGGATAGTACCATATCTTGTTCATAAGACAAATATTCTTGGTATGTTTCCTTTGTGGATATGGTGGCTCAAGCCCTTAGTACACATGATGCCAAACAATGAAATGTAACAATTTTACTATTGAATGATAGTGTTATGTCACCCATGGTTAAGGAAAGAACTTAAGGTTCTTAGGTCCTATTTGAATATTCTTAACGTTAAGTGTGATTATGATTTTTGTGGTTAGTGGCTAAAATAATTATAAGGGTTAGGGGTTGTATTTCCTAGAGATTATATTGGTTATAAGGGTTAGTAGTGAGAATGCTTGGGATCAACAATAACATAGTTTATAGGTTAGGATTGATATGGTTTATATGGGTTAGAGTTACAAAGGTTAAATTGGTTATGGGTTTTAGAATTTCCAGTTTGGGGGTAATATCAATAATAGTGATCAAGGGTTATAATCATTACAAATTAAGGGTTATATTGATTATATTGACTACAGTCTTTTTTGTTAGGGATTGGGGTTCATGAGTTATCATAGATTATAGTTTTAGGATGAGAGGTCACATTTATTTCAATTTATGTATTATAAGGGTTATACTAATTAATGTAATATGGGTGAGGGTTTGTGACGCAGACCTATCAACCCTTGGGCCAATATCCGCTCACATGATCGTTCTACTTGCCCTTCGAGCCTGATCGACTCTTTCGACTCCCACTAAAATCTTCAAATTATCGATCCACAGGTCCTTTTCGCAAGTCACGATTTCACGAGTTCACGAGTCATGACTTTCGACTCTACCTCTGCGATCTTGCGATACCCGAGATCACGAAATGGTTATGGCTCCTCTTTCGTCAGTGCCCTCCTTGCGCAACCGATGGCTAGGCTAAGTGCTAGCACTTTTTGCCTCTCGTGCCTTCGCAAGTTCAAAGGTCCAACCTTGGCACCTTTCTTTCCCAAACTCCCGAGAGACAAGTTTTGACTTTTCTCCTATCGTTCTCGCTACTCGTGACTTCGCAAGTCAAAGGCTCGAACCTTCGTTCCCTTTTCTCTCGAGTCCCCTAGACGTGAAATGCGATGGGGTTCCTGAATGTCCTCCTGTGACTTGGATCCAATGACTATCTATGCTCCTCACGATTTCACCTCTCGCGACTTGGAGCACCCGAGTTTTTGGCTTTCACCTGGTGAACCTCCGAGTTCACGAGATCCTCCAATCTCTGCCACCTATCCTCCTCTGATGGATAGCTCAGATTCTTTCACAGTTTCATGACTTCAAAACTTTTCGGACAAGAGTCTCGACCTCTTACCCTCCGATATGCCGAAACGATGAAATTCTGACACGTTGTCTACGCGGGTCCCACACATAACTTCCCACCTTTTTTGGAGTTTTGGACCTCGCGACTTTGCGAGTCTTGATGTTGAACTTGTGACTCTCCAACTCACAAAACCCTGAAATGGTCAACAAAGTTTGAATTCTGTGTTGGCGAGCACGCCACCTGTCCACTCCCAGATGGACGGTCCTGATTCACTTCGCAGCTTCACCACTCGCGAAGTTGA
The DNA here is from genome assembly GCA_009831015.1 of Picea engelmannii. NCBI lineage: Eukaryota > Viridiplantae > Streptophyta > Pinopsida > Pinales > Pinaceae > Picea > Picea engelmannii. Next base: position 34,722 of record ML818538.1, on the reverse strand, counting down.
ATGACTTTCATTTCTGACCTCCGATGCCTGAATCCTCGATATGGGTGATATTTTGACACGTTTCCTTCCAATCGGATGGCTCATATTCCTTCATTCTTTTGGGACTTCGCCTTTCGTGATTTCGCAAATATCGCTACAAAGATTTCGACCCTTCAACTCACGAAACCCTGAAATGCGATTTCGTGAGTGATCCAATGGTCTTCGTTGGTTTGTATCCTATGGTATGATTTTCCCGATCTTGCACTCGACGAATGCTTCCGTAACTCCCCTGCTCCTCTGCGAGATATGACGGCTTCCGAGACTTTGCAAATCCTCCACGGAGGATTCTGACCGTCAAATTTCTCCTTGATGATTTCTGCGAAATGAACATGGTGTCTTCCTTCGAAACTTGTCCTTCTCATGAAACACCTTCGCTGTGCCTCCTCTTTGAATGCTTCAAGGCACTAAACCTCCTGAGATTTTCTTTGGCAACTTAGAGTCTTCAAAAGACTCTTGCATGCACTCCTTGCGACAATTCTTGAATACTTTCAAGTATTTGAAAATTTAGACTTTGCACACTCACGTTGCAACAACAGTCTTTCAATTCTTCCCTCAGGTTTCAAACTCTGAGAATCTTCTCGTCCTACGCACACCTTGCATGGATCTTGTGCTTAACCTGCACTTCTATGAGAATGAGAATAGTGTTATCTCTCCTGAGCTTGTAGAGACGAACTCTGACTTCTGTCAACGCACACCTTGCGGACAATTTCACTACACTCCTTGCAGGAAAATTCTTGCTCAGACAGAGAAACAATTGAAACTCATTCCTTACTCTCCCTCTCTTCAGATTTCAGACATTAAATATGAAATCAAACATTCACACATCAAAGAAAATGCATAATAGAGAGTAAACAAGCATGAGCATAACACTCAATCATGCATACACAGAAAGTATTTGAACGCCATGATTCTAAATCAAATTTCATATATTAATCTCAGAACTTCTATACATGGGGTTCTTCTACACAGTTTTTTTGCTTCTGCTCTCCTATTCTCTCTTCTCATAATGCTGCTAATTGTTACAATAATACAATGAGGGTGTCTATATCTCGTTTCCCTCCGGCTCCTAAAACTGTCAAATCTAGGAATTTAACGCTATCTACTTACATTAACTAACATAAATGCCTCGTAGTCCTTCAGACGAGAGCGGGACGCTCAAGGTCTGATTACAATCAAGAAGTACGCTCTTTATTAATTGTTACATTTAAGTTTGGCATATTCAACTCAAAAACATTCAAACAATTTTATCATGTGCCAAAATGCATTGGCGCCTGCCCTACGCTCGCTTGATGTTGGCGATGCTCTTGCATCAGTTTGTAGGGATTTGATAATAGGGTTTATCCATTATAAAGGTTATAAGAGTTAAAGGTTAATGGTTATATGGGTTAGGGGTTTTGGTAGTTAAGCTTATTAGGATTTAGAGGTCAGATCAAGGTTATTTGGGCTATATTGGTTTAGAATTGTGCTCTATAGGGTTTAAGATTGGTGTTTATAGGGGTTAGGTATTGATAGAATTAAGGGTTAAGTGTTAGGGATGATAAGGCTTATAGTGTTATGGAGTAACGTGGTTATATGGTTTGAGGCTTATAAGGATTAATGTTTATGAGATATATAGATTAGGTGCTTAGGGGTAATAAGTTAGGATTTGCTTGTTTGGGATTTACATCATAGAGGTTAGTGATTAGGGGTAATAGAGGTAATAGAATAGTACTAATAATGGATAGATGTTATAGCTAATGTACACGTTCAAGGTTATAAGGGTTAAATATTAGGGTTAAATTTTCAAGGGTTTAGGAATTGGGGATTCTAAAAATTTAATAGGGAATATAAGGGTTCAAGGTTACAAAGGTTAAAAATTAGGGCTTGGTAGTATGGGTTATTGTTTGTAGAATTTATAGTGGTTATAGATTATACAATATAGGAGAAAGGGATTATAGTCATTATAGGTGTTAGGGATAATGAGTTTTATGGGTTTGGGTCTCACAGAGTTTAGGGGATAGAGGGTATATAATGGTTAGGGTAATATGTTTAGAAATTAGAGTTATAGGGGTTAGGGATTTGAGTTTATAATGTCATGATTTGTACATTAGAAACTAAATATGTTTTAGGTTATAAAGGTTATGGGTTTATGGATTCATGGATAAGTCTATATAGTTATTAGTTGATGAGGCTAATATTTGTTAAGGCATATGAGGGTTAGGGATTAAGGTCACTATGGTATGTGGGTTCATAGCGATTATGGGTTATAAGGGTTAGTTTCTAATGGTTATGGGGGTTATGGGTAAGGGGTTAATGGACTTAGGGGATATCATTATAAGGGTTAGTGGTCATACATTTCAATGCTTATGGGTTAGAGGGATATATGGGTGGGAGTAGTTATAGGTAATAGGTTTCAAAATTAGAATTATATACGTTAGAGATTAGGGTTATAAGGGTTATGCTTGGACATTATGGATTAATAGTAGTGAGGGTTTATAGGGGTTTTAGAATAGGGTTTATCCATTATAAATGTTACAAGAGTTAAAGGTTAATGAATATATGAGTTAGTGGTTATGGTAGTTAAGCTCATTAGGAATTACAAGTCAGATAAAGGTTACATTGGTTTAGAATTGTGCTTTATAGGGATTGGGGGTTAATGTTTATAGGGTTTAGGTATGGCGAGAATTAGGGGTTAGGTGTTAGGGATGATAAGGGTTATAGTGTTATGGAGTAAATTAGTTATATGGTTTGAGTATTATAAGGATTAATGTTTATAGTTGATAATCCTTATAATTGTTATGGAATGTAAGGGTTAGGGATTATTTTTTATAGAGGTTAAGTATGAAACATGTGACACAACTTATAATGGTTATGGATCATA